>PVIJ01015201.1:0-37427 GCA_004024925.1 Scalopus aquaticus
TTATGTCTTTTGTTAGATTTATTCCTAGATATTTGAATTTTTTGGTTTCAATTTTGAAGGGGATGGATTTCTTAATTTCTTCTTCAGATTGGGTGTTTGCATATAGGAAGGCTATTGATTTTTGTGCATTGATTTTGTATCCTGCTACTGTACTGAACTGGTCTATTATTTTGAGTAGTTTTTCTATGGATTTTTTAGGCAAACCCTGTAAATTTTTGTTGAACTTACTTGTAGGCAATTCTCTTCTTCTTTTATTGTTTTATATTGTGAATATATAGTTTTTATTTTTTTCATTTCTGGTGGTTAATTGGTTGTATGTAAGAATGCAGTTGCTTTTAGTATATTGACTATTCAGCAACTTTTCTAAACTTACTCTAGCATTTTTAAGACTCCTTATGATTTTCTCCATGAAAGTGTACTGTCTTTGAATAGTTTTATTTCTTCCTTCTCAGTCTATGTATCTTTTGTATCTTTTTTTTTTAATTTATTTTACTCACTAGGAGTAGTAGTGTGAGAATAGACAGGAGTGATAAAGAATAGGCAACTTCACCTTGTCCCTGATGTGAGAAGGAAGGATTGTAAATAACCACCACTGAACAGGATCTTAGATTTTTTGTAAATACCCTATCACTTCAAGGAAGTTTCCTTCAACTCCTCATCTACTGCGTTTTTTAATTGTGAAGCAGTTTTGTTTTGTTAAATACGAAGATCTGGTATATTTTTTGGTTTTTTTTTTGGTCTGTCAATATGTTGAATTATATTGGTTGATTCTAGTTGAGTGAGAGTTATGATCTCTGAGTTAAAGCCCCTCTTTGTCATGATGTATTATCCTTTGCATGTGTTGGTGGATTCAGTTTGCTAATATTAGTTGAGTGAGGAAGTTTATATTTGTTAATGAGGCATATTAGTCAGTAGTTTTATGGTATTTTCTGTGCCTAGTTTTGGTATCAAGACAATAAAATGTTGACTTCATAAAGTGGCAAGTGTTCCCTCCTCTTCTGCTCTTTAGAAATGCAAATTGGTGTTATTTCTTCCTTAAGTGGTGGGTGCCTTTGCAATGGAAACTCTTGGTTTGGAGTTTTCTTTCTTGGAATGTTTTTACCTAGGAATTCAATTTAATAGCTGTAGGGTCTATTCAAGATACTTTTTTTCCTTACGTAATTTTTGTGTCTTTTAAGGACTTTTTTTTTTTCCCACTCAAGCAGTGATATTTATATGCATAGAATTGTTCGTAATATTCCCATAACTTGAGATCTGTTTTAATAATCCCTTCTTTCATTCCTGATACTGGTTTTTAGTTTCCTTGGGGAGTGTTGCGGTGGGGGTGTCATTTTGCTTAGAATGACATTATCAGTTTTATTGATCTTTTCAAAAAACTAGCTTTGGAATTCGATTTTTCTGTATATTTTTCTGTTTTCACCTTTGATTTCTGTCCTTTATCATCTCTATCTCTACTTGTTCTATGGTTATTTTTCTAGTTTTTTAAGTGAAAGCTTAGGTTTTTCTTTTTTTTAAAGTAAGTATTTTTTTGTTATTCATATCTTTTACATTATTGTGTGTTCCCCATAGGTTACCCATCCCAGTTCACCCGTGAAGCCATCACCACAGTCCCTTGTGCTCCCCTCTTCCCCCTCTTGAGTCCTTACCCTCCCCTCCTCCCCTGCTGAATGTCGCATTCTTATTTGGTTCCCCTGTATTTCTGTTATAAGTGAAACCATTCAATATTTTTCTTTCTGGCTTATCTCACTGATCATGATCCCTTCTGGCTCCATCCATGTTGAAAGCTTAGGCTGTTAAAATTTGAAAAATTTTTTGATAGAGAGCAATTTATTAAATGCTTCTAAGTATTGCATTAATATTATCTCACAAAATTTAACATGTTGTATTTTTATGTTCATTTAGTTCAAAAAAATTTTGACTATCACTTGAGATTTTCTTTTTTATTTAGAAGTAGTTTTTTTTACTTTTATTCTACTTTACTGTTTAATATCCACTTTGATTTCCAAATAGTTGAGACATCTTTTAGGCATCTTTCTGTTACTTTTTAATAGTTTAATTCTGATATGACTGAAGAGTAGTAGTATTTCAGTTTATTTTAATGTGCTGAGGTGGTCTGTCTGGATGAATGTTTCAAGTGGAGCTGAACATTAAGTATATTCTGTTGTCATTCTGGTAGGTTCAGTTGATAACATTCCAATCATCTATATGTTTGCAGATTTTGTCAGTTTTTTCAGTTGGTTACTGGGAGAGGCATATTGAAGTTTCTTATAGTTGTGGAATGTCTATTCCTCCCTTCATTTTTGTCAGTTTTTGCTTCTGTATACTTTAAAGCTATCTTAGTGTCTATGCATTAGGATTGTCATGTCTTTTTTGATGAAGTGACCTATTTGCCATTATGTAATGATTCTTGCTTGGTAAACTTCTGAATTCTACTTCTGATACTGTTAAAATAGCCATCTTAACTTTTCTGTTGTAATTGGTTGAATGGTGTGTTTTAATATATCTTTTATTTTCAATAGCACATCTTTATAATTACAAGTTGGTTTCTTTTAGAGAGTTTATAAATTACACACTTTTTATACTTCCTACTCCCCTTTCCCTCTTCCGCAACTTCTTTAAGTCATTTATATTCATGTTCTTTTTCAGTGTTTGAAGGATCATGTAAAAATCTCCTTGTCTATTGTCGTCCAAAATGATTGTTCCTGTCAGAAACTAAGTGTTTCAAGTTAGATTTTGAATTGTGCTGCATTTGACTCTAATTTTTATCTATTTAATGAGTTTTGTCTATGTGTTCGATAAATTCAGGTCAGGAAACGTTTATTGCACATCCATTGTATTGCTCTGAACTTCTTAACATTTGGATTGCATTTGTTGTAGTGTAGATACTTGGATGTATGAAGCATGTCTTGCTATATACAAGGCATGCTATTTAAGATGAAATTATTTTTGTCTTTTGTTTATTTGCCTTTAATATGACCATATTACCAAGAAAAGTCAGTTTGTCAAGCTTTGAATAATTAGAAATTGAACTAATATGCTTACATTACCCCCCCCCCTTTTTTGTTACTTACGTTTGATTGCTCATTTGCCAATACAGAATCTGGTGAAGAACATGATTTTTAGCACTTTCCTCATCTTCAGGAATAATGCATGCCGACTGTACAGTGATTTCGCAGTGTGAAATAGTGCAAGTGCTTTATGCAATTTTTAGCACAAAATAATATCTATGGAGTTGCCCTCCTTTTCTGAGAAACTCCTGGATCCGCAGTTGTTATGATAACTGGCATGTTGATACAATATACTTTTTCCCTTACTTTCACTTGATTGATACATAGCTTAGCACATACTCCGTGTACTTACTGTTTGCGTTAGTGTTTATCCTGTTTTTTTGTTTGTTTGTTTTTTTATACATACAAGCTGGGGTACAGGCCAGAGGCGTGGGGCAGCGAGAGGGTTCACCAGAGACGGAGCGGGTAGCAGAACAGGCAAATCAGAAATACACTGCTGAGGGGAGCAGCGGGTAAGGCAGGAGAGGTCTGCCGCGCCATGCGGGATTCTCCCCGGCCGGGCGTCGAACTCGCATCGCCGCTGCCGACAGCTCCACAGCGCAGCACTCAACCGCTGCGCCACCGGGGAGGCCCTGCGTTAGTGTTTAAATTGTCTCTACCATCCTCAATTAAATAGCTCTTTTTTTTTTTTCTAGTTTGCCTTTATTGAGTGTTTCTATACTATTTAACATAGTCATCATAGACAATTTGCTTTTTTTGGTTGCTGTTCCATATATTTAAATACTATTCTAATAAATCATGCAGTTATGATTATAGGTATCATTGGCACACACAGTCGTGTTAACTTATCTTACCATTGATAAACATATACCATTGATTTGTGGAGAAGAGAAACTATGAGTCATAAAATACATGAATAGAATTTAAGGCATTGAGTCATAGAATTCCAGACATCTCACACACTTAAATGACTCATTTTGTGTGTGTGCTGTATGTGTGGTTATCCTGTGCAATAGATATGTTCCTCAATTTGAAGAGGTCTGGTCATACTTAAGTACTCTAGGGAAATTTGCTGTGCTGATGAGTAACAATGGAAAAGTTTAGCAGGGGATCCTTTATTAAAGTAACTAATACTCAGCTTTGAATAAAACCTAGTATTTGAGTTGTCTGAGTTAGCTTTTTCAATAACTATTTCTTGAGTAATTTCTGTGTAAAATGTTTTATTTGCTGAGATATATAAGTAAATAAAAAACATGGTCTTGTGGAAATTGTGGTTAAAAAGACAAGAACTCGTAGTTTACTAAACAATACAATAGGTAAGGTATGGAAACAACCCAGATACCCAAAAATAGATGACTGGATGAAGAAGATGTGGGACATATACACAGTGGAATACTATTCAGCATTCAAAAATGATAAACACATGCAATTTGCAGCGACATGGATGGAACTAGAAGGAATCATGCTCAGTGAAGTAACCTAGAAAGAGAAAAAAATCAACTGGTTTCACTTACAACAGGGATATAGGGGAACCAAATACGAAAGAGACACCTAGAAAAGGAGGGAGAGGCTAAGGGCTCAAAATGGGGTAGAAAAGGGCACAAGGGACCATGGTGATGGGTCACAGGTGAATTGGTGGTGGGTTATCCAAGGGGAATACAAAATGGAAAAGATATAAATAACAATTAAAAAATGTAAAAAAAAAACTCATAGTTTACTTTAAATCAATTAACTACTATACCAACCTCCTTTTACTGTAGCATCCATCATTATTATAAGGACAAAAGAAATCATCACATGTATTAAAATTATATAAAGAAATCTATGAAGAGACTGGTGATAACATGTTAGACTCATCTTTATAATGTATCTGTGTAACAGCTAAGCCTCATTTGGATTCTCCATGGATAGTTTTAGCTCCTCTTTTCGCTGGAATTTTTCTTCCTTTTTCTCAGTGGTCTAATTATCCTTTCTTAAGAGTACTTAAGGGCATTGCCAAGGTAGAAAATTATTACAAAGTGAAGTAAATGTTTTCATCTTTTTAATCTTAAAAACTCTACTGCTATGCTAATTTGTTAAAGACACCAAGATACAATACTTAATTTAAATAAGTTAATTTCTCTTAATAAGTCTGAAGGTTGGTGGGGCACCTCTGTTCTCCAGATCTTTTGAGGGTTGGTGGGGCACCTCTATTCTCCAAGATCTTTTTTTTTTTTTTAAAAAGATTTATTTATTTATGCATACAAGCTGGGATGTAGGCTAGAGGTGTGGAGGGTAGGGTGAGAGGATTCGCCAGAGACAAAGTGGGGAGTAGAACAGGCAGATTGACTGAAATATACTGCTGAGGGGAACAGTGGGTGAGGCAGGAGAAATCTGTGCCATTTGGGTCAGCTCCCTGACTGGGTATTGAACTCATGTTGCAGTGGCTGTGGATAGCTTCACAGTGCTGTGATTTAACACATTTCGAAATTAGGGAGGCCCTTATTCTCCAAAATCTTGACAGTCTTTCAAAGGTACTGATCTACCTCTGCATGGTCAAAGCTGGCTCCCTTCTTTGGAAAGTGGAAAAGTACTAGTCAGCCTCTATGGTGTTTGTCTTTAAGTTGAAGATGACCAGAAACTTGTGCCTATTTCCACTCACCTATCTTTGAGCCACACTAAGTAACAGAAGTTCAAGGCTGGCTTGGAGTGTATTCTCTTGCCCAGTGGATAACTAACCAGCTAAAACTTTATTCCTTATAGATAAGGGGAGGAAACAGCTAACAAATCTTTTGCAAAAAATATATATAAAAAATTGGATGTAAATTTTTAAATCAGTAGCTTATTTATTTTTCTTAGTAGCTTTCTCAGATGCAGCTAAATCAGCAATCTATTAAAATTTCAGACGAGGTGTAAGTATGAATTAAATATCCCTGAGTGTGATGTTTCTCAAATTGGAGAACATTATTTGAGGTGAAGAGCTACATGAAGCCATACATTTTATGTAGTTCCTCTTTGTGGAGGAAGATTTGGAAGACTGAGATTTTGTTTGTTTTTTGCTATTTAAAAAGATAGGAATGTATTTTAGAACCAAAAAACAATATTGGCAGGAACAATTAGAAAAAACTTTAAAATATTTTAAGGAATAATCTCATTCTCAGAGATCAGTTTCTCTTATTGTCACTACGCTTACTCCTATGGAATTTTGATAAGCAGACCTTTTGGTTGATTAAGGTTTGTTTTATTTATTTACGTAGTTCTAAACTGTAAAATTGTGAAAAGATACTGTAAAGTTAGTTGTTATGAAATTTGCCTATATAGGTCAGCAGCATGAGAATTTTTATTTTAAACAGTCTTAAGAAGCTATTTGTCATCTTAGGTTTTTATTTTTATTGTTTTTTAAAGATTTACTTATTTATGTATTCAAGAGCTGGGATGTAGGCCAGAGGTGGTGGGTGGTGAGAGGATTCACCAGAGACAGAGTGGGGATCTACTGAAATACATTGCTGAGGGGAGCATTGGCTGAAACAGGAGAGGTCTGCTGCACTATGTGGGTCAGCTCCCTGGCTGGGCATCGAACTCGTGCTTTAGTGGCTGCCATAGCTTCATGTTGCTGAGACTTAACCCCTTGCGCCACCAGGGAGGCCATTTATTTTTATTTTTTGTCTTACCTTATGTCCTCCTTTTAGGGATAGATTTCTTTAGACTTTCTTTAGCAAAACTTTTCTTTTACCCTGTCAGTGGGAATCGCAGTCTAGACTAGAGTTGTGGAAGTAATAAGTTGGTAGTTTGTAATGATTTATCTTCACTTAAAGTACATTAAAATTGACTTTATATTAAAACTATTTTCCACCTTTTCCTCCTTATGATAGGACAATGAAAAGAGAACTCCACTGCATGCTGCTGCCTATCTTGGAGATGCAGAAATCATTGAACTGCTTATTTTATCTGGTACGGTAAGCTCTGTATGTTACACGTCATAAATGTGTTCCTTGTGATTTTTATCAAACATAATTAGCTATTTCTTCATATTTGCTTAATAGTTAAAAATCATTTATTCTACAAATGTTCAAATAACTTAGAGGTTATTAGAGAACAAAGATTGGTGCCTTATGGAAAAGAGATTGTAATGTGGGAAAACTGACTACAGATTTAAGTAAATTTTACAGTATGTTAGAAAGCAATATATGCTACGAAAAATAAAAACATCAGAATAATGGAGTAAGATAGGTATTATATAGGGCAAGGTATTGTATAGTATAGAGTATCCACAGTGTGCTCACGGACCACAGACTTAGTCAGAGATGATTACATTTTTCGAAGTGGAGGTGATGGTGGCTCAGACCAAGGGCAGCAGTGAAGGGGGGTAAGAGATGGTATGATGGTGAATATATTTTGAAGGTGATGCCAGCAATTTCTGTCTTTAAATAGCATTTATCTTACTCCTTCGGGTGCCTGTAAAAATACGTTTTAGAGAATCATACTTAATTTTTAATTCTTCTAAACTATTTTAACACTTCAGTAGACATTAAGAAGAGGGTTTTAGAGAATAGACCTGTTGTGGTCAGACTGCCCATAGTCTTAACATAGGCAGGCAGACTTAGAAATATTTTCGTTGTAGTCAGGTTATTGTAAGCAATATTTAATGGGAAAGATTGCATACATTTGAATTGCACTTGTGTTGCCAGAATTTACAGATAATATGCATAGTGAAATGGAAGAAATTTTTTCCCTTGATATTTGGGAGAAGGCCTGAGGGGATTTTTGAATGAAGAGCCCATTAAATGGTATCCTAAATAGAATTTTGCTGTTACAAATTTGTTAAAATTTTAAAATGTTTTTTATGACAAGCTACATAATCATATAGAATTGAATATTGTTAAATGTGGACTCAGCCAGTATTCTTATATTCATTACTTCTTGAATAACTTCATCACTGATGCACTGTCTACAAGATGTCTGTTCCTCTATAGATTCTAGCTTCCTAGTTCTCAGCTGAAATTTACTAGAGATAAAGAACAAGCATTTTAAGAGAAAACTCCTTTTTCTTAAATGAGACGTCTACTTCAATAATATGAATTGATAGAATGCAGGTTTACATATGGATTATTTTTTTAATGAACATTATCTAAGAAAGTTTCTTTTTTTCATCTTAAAAGTAGCTTTGTTAGAAAGATTGCAGTTCCAGGTAGATTAATGTCTAGGATTTGAGGTAAGAATTCTACTGCTGCATTTTTTTTTTTTTTTTACTACATGGTATTCTATTCATTTACTTACATTTTTGACATAGAGATTGTATGGTACAACATAAAAGAGTCTTTCTCTCATTTAATTTGTATTCCTAGGGGAAACTTCCCAAATGTTCAAAGTTTGGCTTTATCTCTTTCTTTAAAATGAATGATTGCATCAAGGAGAGACTTCCTGGTCTTTATGAGTGCTACAGATGAGCCTTATGAGAGTGACGATATCAGATGTCAGCTTTGAAATAAGAGTTAGAGAATACCTACTTCAAGTAAAAATCATGTATAAAATTAGGCATCACACATACATTAAAAAGCTGTTTCAACTTGTCTTTGAAAAACACTTATTATATTTCAATAGCTTTATTAGGTAATAGTTATTTTTCCAAGGAAACGTGAAATTCTAAATTAATTGTTCACAGTTCTCAGAATAAAAAAAATCAAGATTTGCAAGTTTTCCTGAGACTGTACATGACTTTTCTGCTCCAAATTTCTTGTGACTTCAGTTTCTGCTGTTTTCCTTTTTGCTTGCTCTGCTCTAATGCCCCTGACCTCCTTCCATCTCTGTCTTTGACCTGGCATTTCCTCAGCTTCAAATCCCCATTTTCTCAGGTAGCCATATGACTGTACTCCCTTACCTTCTTCATGTCCTTGCTCAAATGCCACCTCATCATTGAGGCTGCCCCTGATTACGGCAGCCACCGCCTCTATCCTTTCCTACTCCTGTGTGTTATCCTTTCTTTATACTTTTTGTTATCTTTGTTTAAAATTTTACTCATTTTTTCCCTCTCATCCTCTTCCACTATAGCACATACTGTAGAATGCAAGGATTTGGTCAGTTTTATTTCTTATTTCTTCTGCCTGGAACATGTTGAATACAGAATTGGCTCTGAATGAATACTTGCTGGATTAATATATGATAATATAAGTTTAGACTCTGCTTCTCAGAAAATTTTTTACATTTTGGTCCCAGTTTCCCAAGTCTCTAGTGCAAGTGAGAATGGGGAAGGAGAGGTAAAGATTTTTGGGGGATAGAATGAACAGCCTGTTGACTGTGATTAATAATACATATTGTATATTTGAAAGGTGCTAAGAAAGTAGATCTTAAAGATTCTTTTCATAAGAAAATAGTGTTTACTATTGAGGTGGTATGGTTAATTAAAGTTACTGTAGTGATCATGTATGTTGTACACCTTAAACCAATACATTATATGCCAAGTGTAGACTTAAGGTCACTTAAGTCTACAGTGGTCATTTACGGGTTCTGCTTAAATTTGATTGGTTCACAATGGTTCTGAGGGCCATGCTAAACTCACTGATATCCATACCCCTGAGCTCAAATTCTGGACTAGTGTTAATAAGGCATAAATTAGAATTGAACTAGATGTTAGACCTGATCAATTGCTTAGATAAAGAAGATAAATAAATGGAAAGAAAAGTTGGCAACAGAATTAGTCTAATTTCTTCAAAATGATGGAAACTGTTACTGTAGTAAAGTTTAGTAGATTTTTTTCTTGCCTTTCATGTTAAGTTCCAGAGACATAATAGTAATTAGGTTAACCTTAACTGATGTAATCTTTAAAAAAATTAAAGCAATGTGAAATAATCCCTGTTTAACTCTTGCATTATATGAAAGTTACATATGGTTCAGTATGAACATTCAATAAATTACTGTAATTTGGAATTTTTGAAATTTCTTTGGTATCCATGGCAAGATTACACTGATCAGCAAATTTTTACAAAAGTCATGTTATTGAAATAAAATTAGTTATTTCCTATCAATTTGTATGTGCTCAGCACGAATATGACAAATTCTAGTTTTGGCTCTTTTTTTTTTGTTATCTGCAATAAATTGATGTTTACATCACGAAATGCATGCCAATAGTAATAGGCCTATGGTTAATACCTGTAAAAAATCAAGTCATAGACTACTTCTTAGATTTCTTTCCTTGTCTCTTGTACAGCTGTTCAGGAATAGAATAGATGGAAGACGGTTTCCATTGTGCAAAAGCACAGCCTTAATACTCAGTTTTGAAGAGTCTAGAAATAGTCTCCATTCTTGTGGATCATGAGTGATTTCTAAGGCATTCATGAGGCCCTCAATACTGGAACAGAATACCAGAGTACTTTCCTTTCTGAAGAAAGGCTCCAACTGCTGGTGGCGCTTTGATATAAAGTAACTGTGACATCTTCTAGAAGATTTTATTGTTGTTGGAGTCTTGGTTCTAGCAATTCTGCCTTGTTCTTGGATAAGTCCAAATCACGAACCAGGTCATTTAGTTCTTCCTGTGTTAGTGTGGGGTTGATGATGCACCACAGTGAAAATCTGGATCACTGCATGTTGGTGGAACAGGAGAAGAACAGGTCAGCTCACCCTTGTCCTCATCAGATGAATCAAGAGAATATTCTGCTGGAGGTTCTGGAACAGGAAGTCCCTCACCGTGTAGAACTGGTCTCAGTGCAGATGGAATGTTTGGGTAGACTATTCTCGGCTTCTTTTGCTTCATTATTCAGCTGGAAAGAGGAGGAACCAAGCAGAAGTCACAGTCTTTTCTGTGGTTGCTTGTCTCTCTCCACACCATGGGGACTGCAAAAAGCATTGCTGGTCTTTTGCCATTTAACCACTCTGAAAGCTGTGTTGTACATGTAGCACAGCATATATGCAGGGGCCAAGTCTTGTCTTGTGTCAGAGGCTGGCTCTGACTGAGATTGGGTCCCTGGGATGGTGGAGAAGGCATCCTCGGGTTGCGAGGGGGAAAGGGGGGGTTGTGAGGGGGAAAGGGGGGGGAGTGAGAGCACACACCAGAGAGTGTAATCAGGCTGTTCTGCTTTATTTCCCCTAAAGCAGGGTTGTTAAAGCATAACTTTAAAGAAAAATTAATTACAGACAGTGGCAGGGTGATGACAGATATTCAGATGCATAATCAATTGCATACTTTGAGGAGAATCAAGGAACTTTGGAAAAATGTCTGTTTGATGTAAGTTCCAGCAAGACACAGGACATAATCTAAATTCCAGTAAGGTTCAGGACATAATCTTCAACCTTTGCCCTAGGCCTAGGGTTGAGGCTGCTGTCTTAATACCTATTGTCTGAAACTAAGACCTTAATAAAAGAAACATCTTTATGCTAATCTCTGGAGGAAAGAATCGGAGGAACTATATGCTGATTTTTCGAGGCAAGGAAGGAAAATAGGGGAAGGGATTAAATGTTCTTTCTTTTAAACATTAACCCTTGACTGGGCAAGGACACTTCACTATCAGAAGGACATCTCGGTGCCAGGGCCTAATGAGAAAGGCTAGTGCATGCAAGCATAGTGGAGAAACTTAATTATTATTCTCACCTGAAATTATACTTAAATTATTTGTGAGCAGAAATACCACATCCTGACTTTTATAGGAACACTTCCTTGAAGGCTCTTGACCCATAAAGTGACCTTGTCAAAACAATATGGGCCCATCTAGGCTGCGACAGTCTTGGTCACCAAACTTGCATCCAAAGTAAAGATGATCAGCCGCCTTCACTTGAGAAGTGAGACTTTTCTTCTGGTTGACAAATGTCACTTCCCCACAAATAGAGCAGAAATTGTTCACGCTATTACACTTTCGAGGCATGGCTGTTCTGTATTGTGCCTAAATGGATAAAATAACTATGTAAGAGTTGCTTAAACTGTCTCACAAAGTCTGAAATATTTTCAGTGCTCAACCTTTCCGACAGGGCTTTCTATAGTGCACTGCTGACATCAGCTTACTTCAGCAGCCTCCTGGCAGTAGGATTGCATTGCATCAGAAAATGATGCAGTCAACTGTGGATGATGTGTGCATGATGGTATTATGTAATGCAATGCAATATTACATCATTCTAGGCTGATTTAGGATGTTGTTGCAGTCCTACTGGATAAATTTACACAGTGAAACATATAAAATGAATTATATGAAATATCTTCAAAACGAGAGCCAATAAAAAATTTTCAGTTATATTCATGTTCAGCACACCAAGATACTACAGATTAGGGCCTTTTTAAGTCAGTAATGATCTCACTGTTGACCAGTGTTATTTACGGCAAGATCATTTGTTCCTAAACATTTTTCTAAAATGAAAAATGAAGAATATAAAAAGGTTGATTATTCAATAGAGACTCATCCTTACCTGTTTAATGATTCAAGTTTTACGTCCTGACTTCCTGTGATCAGAAATTAGGAAACATGTACACCTATGTGTTCTTTTATTTCATGCTGGTGTTTTCATTATCAAGAATTACTACTTTACATGTTATTTTATAATACCCACAATTTCCACAGATACCCTGCTCTTATCCATTTCTTTTCTATTCCCAAATCTTTATTTTCTCTTGGTTGAACAGATAAAATCAAATAGGTTTTCTTTTCACATTTTCAGAAGGAGCTCATGGACATCATGTTCCCTGGTATTTTATTTATTTGGGGCTGTTTTCTTTTTTAACTGAAGGGTAGGCAGGCTAGTTGTAAAATTCTTGATTTATGTTTTTACCTTTCAATTTTACAGATGTAACTCCAGTGTCTTCTAGAGTAGATCAAGTTGTTCTGTTACCATTTCCTTCACCCCATACTACCCTCCACCATCATGGTCACTCTTCTGCCTGAATGCCTGTAGGATTCAATTCTTTATCTCTAGGTTAAGTCTGCTGATTATTTTTGCTGGGACAGCACATAAATGTGCACTTTCAGATTTTTGTCTCACGTATGGCACTCAGTAAAGTTTTGAGTATTTTATTTCAATGTGTTTTCTCCCAGTAATATCTAAGTTGGCTCATCATCTGATTTTGTGAGGATTGTGCTTTTGTCTTTTCCATTTACTTTTAGAATATTTTCTTATACCTGTTTTTCTTCATTCATCAGAGATTTAATGAGCATGTCTGCATATCAGGCAGTAGTAGTTGTGGGTACAGCAAGGAATAAAATAGATGCCAAAACTCACAGTTTATTTTGTAGTGGGCTAGGTATCGTAACAGATAAAGACAGGAGTGGGGGAGTAGTAGGTGTTAGTTGATATTTTATATATTTAGTTATCAGGAAAGAATTCAGTGGTAGGTTATTTGAGTAGGTAACTGAAGGAAACCAGCAAACAAGGTTTGTACATCATTCAGATACTTGAAGTATAAAAGCTATGAGTCGGCAGCAGGTTGAAGGCAAATGACAAGAGCAGTAGAAGATGAAGCAGAGAGGTAGCAAGGACACAGGTCATGTGTAAAGACTTTAGGCCCTGGTTAACTTTGGTCCTTAATGTGATACGGAAAACCAGTGAAGAGTATTGAGTGGAATAACATAGTCCAACTTAGGTTTTTAAAGATTTCCTCTGATAGTGACTTCACATTCTTGACTCTTTTATGTCATATTCTGCTTTTGTTGTTTCTAAGCTTGTGTCTGTGATTATTTTATTTTCCTTTTCTCATTTGTAAACTTTGCCAGCCCTCATCTCTTTGCATTGTCTTACCTCTTCTTGGAACACCTTTTTAAGGTCTCTTTTCAGAGCTTAATTTATGTGAAGTTGTATGTAGTTCTCAAGTTCATCTTATTTCTTAGGATAATTTCTTTTAAGGATATCTATTATAACTATTTCGCTCAGCTTACTCTGCTCCCATATACTTTTGATCTATCTTGTGCTGGATCTGTTCAGATTCTAATACATTTTTGAGGAATATGCTTGTCTTCAGAACAGCTGTTTGCTAAAAAATAGTGAGGGCAAAGAGTGAGCACCGCAAGTAGGGTTTCTTCAAGGGAGCACTCATTCTAAATGTGTTTTCTCTTCCAGCTGTGTAGCTTCCTTTAGTTCCTGATGTACTAATTGTACTGTTTGGTGTGACTGGATCCTTCGATCATAGGTTCTTAGATAGTGATTGTTGGATTGGCTCTTCCCATTCACCTCCAGGGGTAATAGATTACTGTTTGGTCCCTTTTTTAACACTGTGCCACTTTGTTCTTCTATATTATGAGTTTAGAGTTCTATAGAGAACTTCTCCTATGGATTATCCACACATGTCTAGATAATTTAAAAGAATATTAATAGGGATTCTCTCATTCAAGCAGAGAGAAAGAGAGAGGTGGATGCATATACCAAAATTCTCCTTTAGAAGACTCAGTCACCTTGCCAGGATCTGAAGAAACGTCTTGGCTTAGATCCTTCCTCATTTTTGTACAGATTTTGCTGTATTTGGTAGAACTTCTCATAGTTTGGTTTGTGGTTTTAACGGTTTCCTCTTTGCAATAAAAATGGTGTTTTCTTCACATTCTCTTATATTTTATTTTATTTTATTTCATTTAAAGTAAAACTACTCATTCTTTTTAACCTGCAGTCCAGATATTGGAAATCAAGTATTTGTACATGATACAACTTGAAAATTTGTGAATGAGAAATACAATTTTTGACTTGTTATGTGTAATCAAACAAGTGATTATTACAGTTACATAATCTATAATAACTCTATAGAGTCTAGCGGAATTAATTTCATAGTTCTGTCTGCTTACTGTATTACATACCATGCTAAATTTAATTTTTTCATTTATCTCATTTTACCCTCTTACTGCAATGATGGTATTATAGATAAGAAAACTTGGACATTGGGAGATGTAATAATTGAAAATTGTACTGCTAATTAAAAGTAGAGCCAGAATTCAGACCCAGGCAGTCAGAATAGTCTGAATTGTGGAAGAATTTGTACCTTTCTTCAGTTAACACTTTGTGTGCCGGTGCCCTTTAAATTTACCAGCCCTTGGGGGCCGGCCATTTTCTGTGCCACCGCATGAATGGTATAAGCATTCAATAAAACACACACAACTCCTGAACTACTGGATATATTTTAATGAAATTTTAAATGCATAGACATTATATACCAGAGTAATCAGTTAGAGTGTGGTATTGTTCAAAACATGTCCCTCTATGGAGTGGAACACAACAAAATTCACAGATAAAGTGGGTTTCACTTCTCTTTTAATTGGCTGCACATACTCTACATGGTCTCTGAGGAATTTTCTTGCTCCCAGTACTAACTATTTTCTCTACTTCATGCTTTTTCATGTCCATTGAAAGT
Organism: Scalopus aquaticus; assembly: GCA_004024925.1. NCBI lineage: Eukaryota > Metazoa > Chordata > Mammalia > Eulipotyphla > Talpidae > Scalopus > Scalopus aquaticus. The sequence goes on from PVIJ01015201.1 coordinate 15,292, forward strand.
CTTCCTGGTGGGTCCATCTTAGGTACACGCCTTGTAGAAGAAATGTGAATGTTTTTCTCTCATGTGTCTGAGATGGGCTTACCCAGTTTCTGGCTACTTCATGCAGGAATTTTTTTTTTTTAAAGATTTATTTATTTATACATACAGCTGGGGTACAGGCCAGAGGTGTGGAGTGGTGAGAGGCTTCACCAGAGACAGAGTGGGGAGCAGAACAGGCAGATCAGAAATACACTGCTGAGGGAAGCAGCGGGCGAGGCAGGAGAGGTCTGCCGCACCATGTGGGATTCTCCCCGGCGTCAAACTCGCATTGCTGCTGCCGACAGCTCCACAGCCCAGCGCTTAACCACTGCGCCACCAGGGAGGCCCTTCATGCAGGAATTTTTAATACATAATTTGTTTTCCATTGAGCTCTACATACACCCTAAAATAATTGAATAGGACACAGTGCAACAAATACAGTACTGTCTTCTTTGACCACTTTGTGGTCTTTCTCATTGTTGTGCAATATGACAGATACTGGTCCACGTGGTCTACTCCCTTCATATACTTGTTGTATTCCAAGATAGACTCTGGCTTCCTTATTCTCTCTCCAGTTTTTCTGTCCCTCTTCTCAGATTCTAGGAGCTGTGAAGAATGAATGGTAGAGATCATGCGAACCTCCCACTTGTCTTTCCAAATTTTCAAGAGAACATCTTTTTTTCTTCGGAATGCTGACAGGCCTTTCTGTAGTTTCACGGATTTCAGACATTCAGGAAGACCTCTATTTACTCTGACTGTGCCACAGATTCTTGTTCTGTTTTGGAGAAGTTTTTCGGCAATGCTTACACTATTATAATAGTTATCCATGTAAACATGGTGCCACAAACCTGTATTTGGCCCTAAAACTGACAGAATTGTATCTTCCAACTTATTACCCTCACCGGTATAAATTTGCAAATTGCAAATATATCCAGTGATCACTTCACATACCATACGCACTAATATTCCATATTTTGTCAGCTTGGCAGGGTTGTATGTACAAAAAGATAGTCTCCCTCGCCATGGTATCACGCCCTCATCAAGTGACAGTTCCTGCCTAGGTTTGTAGACACTTGCAAATTTCTTTAGAAGGTTGTTCAAAACTAGTAAAACCTTGAATATCCTCCCTGAATTTTCTGGGACATCTTCATTATTTGAAAAATGCCATGCCTGCCATATTTGGCAGAACCTTTTTGTACTCATTACCTTTAAAAATATAGGAGTTTCTGTTAGAGGGTCCAGTGTCCTGTAAATCACTTATTCTGTCTTTGTGCACCTGCCCCATAAGGATAACCAAGCCTAAAATTTTTTTCATTTCTCCAGTGGTTATATCGTGCCACTTCAAACTTCTAGGTGATTCTTTGTATTTATGGGCATTTTGCTCATGATAACGATTTGATTCCTCCACCATCATTGAAAAGAGGTCATCCCCAATAAACAAACAAACTACGTCACTCACATTTTTTGAATCATGTGGAGTAATTTTCACACCTGGTGTGCCAGCAAATGTTTCTAAAGCAGGAATAATGTCGTTGTCCGACCAAAACAAAACACATTGCCACTCGTTGTGTTAGTCACACCATTACTGTCATCAACTTCAGAATCACTGTAATACTGCAAAGGTAGAGCAGGAACAGTTTTCTTGGTAATTATTGTATCTTCATCACTGTCACTTGGCATTTCATTATCATTTTCCTCAGAACTTCCATCAGTTCCTTCACAACTTGGGACATCAGACAAATTATCGGCAAAAACTTCGTTTAAAATTTCATTTTTGTTCATTCCCCTTCTGTTCTCAGTAGCCATGATTGTGTAATGGTAACAATAAATGTCACAGGTTAAAAAAGACTGTAATATCGCTCATAAAACACCTTAACTTTCACCAAAACAATGTGTAAAGCTTCTAGACTGAGTACGATCAAAGAAATAGCTCCTAATAGTTCCAGATAAATCCACTGTGGCGTGAAAAACCGGAGACCAGATGAACATGTATAATACATGAGCAGCCACCTGATATTGGTGACAAAAACACGTACTAATACGTGAGCGGACCACAAAGTGTTAAGTGTTTCTCTCCCTCCTCTAAGCAGCACCCTCTCCCTCCCCACCTATGTAGAAAATGTGATCCTTAGGATTTGGTAAAATTTGTATAGGTAGTAGCTTTTATTGAATTTCAGTTATAAGGTTTAAATTTTCTGCTACCTAAATAGGCTTTTATGGGAACTATTCCTTTCATATTTTATTTTTTTGCATTATGCCCTATGTTTTTATTTCTTATTTCAGTGCCTGGCACATAATAATAGCTCAGTAAATATTGCTGAATGATTTTTTTTTGTCAGTGAAGTACTGTTGGTTTAATCCTTTTTAGTGTTTTGGAAGTGTGGGACCTCTCCCTTCAGGTATAGTCCCCATAGCACACTTACTACCAGAGCATCTGCAATTTTCTGCATAGTCCATTGTGTGCACTCCCCACCTTGTTCTCACCCTGCCCCTTCTGGATGCTTCAGTTCTGTGGTCAGCTTTCAAGGGTTGGTTTTAAAGTGTTTTTGTCTTACCCTTTATTTGATTTTTCTATATTCCACATATAAATGATACCATCCAGTATTTATCTTTCTCCTTCTAGCTTATTAGCATAATCCCTTTCTGTTCCATCCATGTTGCTGCAAATGCACTGAGTTTATCTTTTTGGATCACTGATTAGCATTCCATTGTGTATAAGCCACACATTTTTGATCCTCTCTGTTTTGAGGTGCAGGTTAGTGTCATAGCTTGCCTATTGTAAATAGTGCTGCAGTAAACATGAAATTGCAAATTACCTTTCAGAATAGTGCTTTTGTGCTCTTTGGATGGATAGCGAAAAGCAGAATTTCTGGGTCATGGCAGATCTATTTTTAATCTTTTGAGGACCCCTCCATGCTCCTTTCCATAGCGGCTGGATCAGTCTACATTCCCACAAACAGTGTAAGAGAGTTTCATTTTCTCCACACCCTCGTCAGCACTTGTTGTTTCTAGTCTTTTTGGTACTGACTATCTTCGCAGGTGTGAGATGGTATCTCATTGTGGTTTTGATTTGCATTTCCCTGATAAGTGATGATGAACATTTTTTCATATGTTTGTTGGCCATCTGTGTGTCTTTGGAGAAGGGCCTGTGTAATTCTTATCATTGTATGGTTTGCAAATATTTTCTCCAGTTCAGTAGGGTGTTTCTTTCTTTTAGTTTCTTTCACCATGCAGAACTTTTTTTAATTTAATATAGTCTCAGTTTTTTATATTCTATTTTGTTTTCCTTGCTGATAATCCTTAAACACATCACTGAAACTTATGGTGTAAAGTGTTTTACTAATGTTTTCCTCTATGCATTTTATGTTTTCAGGTCCTCATTTAAAGTTGATTTGATGTTTGTAGTACTTCAGATTGTTCCGGCATATGTCATTATTATTTTTATCCCCGCCCCGCCCCCCACTGCCCAGAATATATTAGATGGTTAAATTCAATGCTTAGTGAACTTGTATTGTGGAGCGAATTAGTCATAATTTCATTTGATGGGCTTTTTGTAGAAAATGTGGTCCATAGTAAGGAAGAATGAATCTTACTTTTCTTGTATCAAGAATTATATTTAAGGGATATGACCCTTGAAAACCTACAGTGATAATTGGTTTGCTAGGGCTGTCAAAACAAAGCACCACAACTTGAGTGACTTAAACAACAGAAATTAATTATCTCACAGCTCTGGAAGCTAGAAATCCATGCACAAGTGTTGACAGGAAAGGTTCCTTCTGAGGACTATGAGAGAATTTGTTCTGGAGCTCTTCTCCTTGGTGTGTTGATCACCACCACCTTGTTCTTGTGTCTTCCTTCTGCACATGTCTGTGTGCTGCTGCTTTTTATAAGGATACCAATTACATTGGATTAGAGCCTGTCAAGCCTCTAATAATGAGGAGCCCTTCTCCTAATAATGCCACATTCAGAGGGGACTGGGGTTAGAACTTTCCAATATTGGGTGTGGGAGACACAATTCACTGCACAATATCTATTGTTCTGACACCCTCTTAAAAGAAACATTTCAGCAACTGTTTTTCTCCCAGCATTATAAATGGAAAAGTGAAAATGTAATTGCTTATTCCACTTCCCAACCTGAAAACAGAATCAGAAGTTTTTGCCACTGCCTTTGTTTGGTAGGCAGCCAAAAGAAAGCATGATTGCCAGTTTGGGAAGAGCGATGGAGGCAATTGACCCCTGGTCCGGCTAACTCCCACTTAGGAACAGAGAAGAAAGGTAGTACCTCTGTTCATAGAATTATTAGTGGGATTATTTATAATTTTACAAACACATAGGCAAATACAAATAACTTTAATATTCTCTCTCAAGTACTTAGACTTTATCAGAGGTCTTGACAGACTTTCTAAGGACCATAAAAGCACTTTGGAAACAACTCAGCTCTACTTTTGTAATGTGAAAGCCACGTATTTAATATTTAAGTGAATAGGTTCAGCTATGTATCTTTAATATTTTAAAGATAAAATTTTATTTCCAAATAGATGACTGGCAGCCTGTGGGCTGTAATTTCAAGACCCCTGACATATATTATGAAGATATTATCTCATCTATTTGATGTTAAAATAGGAGAAGATATTTAGTAAATAACGAAATAATTTATTCTGAGTGTTTCAAAATAGGGTAAATTTTTATAACTGGAAATGGATCATAGAGCTCATTTAGCACAATCCTTACTAACTGGTAACTTAAGGTTCAAAAATCAAAGAATTGATACATCTTGGTGACTGATTAGAATAGGGAGAAAACTGATGAATCTCGGTCATATTGCAGAATGAGATCTGGAGTCAAATGGGTCACGCTTGATTTGAATGCCTGACTGTAGGGCTCGCTCACTTTGTAGAAACAGGAACTTCGAAAGTGGTTTTATCCTAGGGTCCATCCTGTCTTACTTCCCACCCCGCACCCCCAACCTTCCCTAGAATATTCACACACAACATAGGGGGCAGGAATTATGATGAACAAAATGAATATCTGGGCTCTGGGGAACAGCCTTAGGTCACTCAGCCTAATATCTGGGCTCCAGGGAACAGCCTTAGGTCACCCAACCTACTGGGTAGAGCCATTCGTAGATCACAGATCCTCTTCTGGGTTTCTTCCATTAGCCCCTGACTGTCTTCTCACAAGTCCAGTACTCTTCAGCTGCCATGCTGTTTGGAGCCCAGAATAGACCAATGTAAGTAAATCAGATTATTTCTTTCAGTTGCTTTCTGGCTTAACTTCAAATGAGCTGGATATTTATCTCATTCTAGAAATCTTGCCTTAAATAACTTTTTTTTTTTAAAGACTGTCATTTCAGAATATATTTTTTCATGAATGAATTATTAAATTGTAAAAAGTGGATGAGAGGAGACTACTTATCTGGACTTTCTATGCAATCTAACTTTGTTATCAAATGGATAACTATGTGACCCTAAGATGATTTTTGCTTGTTTTCTTTATATTGTTTTTAATATATCAGAAATCAAATTATACTCTACTCTGAGAAGTCTAATCCATATTCAGATATTTGATGTAGCGATATAGATTCTGACTGCTTATTAAAGGAAAGTGGTTAATAGTCAAATTTGTGGGGGGATGGAAAGTCTAATAAAGCATTTGAATATATAGCTGGTCATAACCATCTTGGATTTAATGAGATGTGTTCCTAATACTTAAAAGGTTTTCTATAAATGTTGATTTGCAACAGTAACTGATGTCATCAACCTTAAATCGCTGTCTTCATTGTCTTCAGTTTTTTAACAGTTCTTCTAAGACAAGGTCTCCCCTTAACTTCAACAGTTGATATGGGATTGCTATTTTGTGTTCTTTTGTTTTAAAAGACTAGGAAATAGTAAGGAAATTAATCTTTCCTGGTGACTTAGACCATCATGTAAAACAAAAACATTATACTCTTGCCGTGTATAGAGCATATGGCAATGTCACTAGGGCAGTTACATTTGGTTTTCTCTATACAAAGACATTTATGTTTAAGCAGACTTAATTTTCCTTTTTTTTGTTTTAATCTATCTCGTCATCATTGTTAGCCCTTGTGACTAGTTTTCAGTGGTTGGAGTAGTTTTATTTTGGAAATGTCTTTTCCATTATTTGCATAACTTTGTAATTTGTGTATATGTATATGTAGCTGTTTGGAGCTCTCTATGTAGAAGTCTGGTTACCTTCAGGGGGTTCACATGAGTTGAACTCCAGGGAGTTTAGACATCAAAAGTGTGCTGCCATGTTTGTTGTTCTTACAACAGTTTTTATTTTACAGCCAACTACTACTCTTGTAATGTACATGGCTGGGTCGTATATGTTTTCTAGTATGTAAAGCGTATACTAATTAACCAATGTGGGCAAAAGAGATATTTGTTTTCTTGGTGCCCCCTTAGAAATGGCCCTACACATATACTTGGTCTTTAATTTCCAAGGAATTAGTATTACTAGGAGAAACACATAATTTAACAAAAGATCAGTATCTTCTGAGAAAGTCTGTGATTCGATCTCTAAAATCCCATTGCTTGATCTTCCTGCAGATAAATACCTTTAGAAACTGAAAAGAATAAGCCATTTTTCTTAAAAATCAAACTGTAAATGGTATATCATAAAAGTTGCCATTTTACCCAGCCCCTCACTACTCAATTCTCAGTTTAGCCTCTACCAACAAATGCATAGGTAACCACTATTAATACTGTTCGTCCAGAGTTTCCTTGTACATATAAACCACTATGAATATAGATGTACACCTGTTCCTTTTTCTACATAAAAATAAAGAGTATTACATATTTCTTAATAATATTGCTCTTTTTAATTTTTCTATCTCAGATTTTTGTCTGCATACAGAAGTCCTCATTGTTTTGTGACAGCCATGTTCTACTTCCTTGTTAAGTCTGATTCAGGTTATTATTGACCCTTCCTGTTTGCTTGAAGAACCGTTATCAGGCCTAATTTTTCTCTGCATTTTTCAATTCAAGGTTCTTGTCTCTTCTAAGTGCCTGTATCACTACTCTTTAGGCACTAATACCAGACCTTCGTCTTTCATGTTGCACATAAATTCAAAACTGTCAAGAGAAATATAGGGATGATAGAGAACCATTTGCATCCCAAGCAAGTAAATGGGGATAATGAAAGAATCTAGTATTTCTCTGTTCCTTCACTATCTCTGGGACTCCAACCTTCTAATCTGTTAACATTTCAAATGCAGGGAATGTTGACATTCTACTTCATTTTCTCTCATGTTCAAGACAGAATTTTAAGTCTATTTCTAGCATATCTGTGCTACATGTACTGGATATGTTTATTATATGTTAATCTTTGTGACAAGGTACAAAAGACATCTATCGATGAAGAAACTTAGATTTAGAGGGATCACATAACTATTTAGGGACCCTATAGCTAGTAATTATTAGAGCCATTACTTGGAATCACTGTACTTGATTATTCCCTGGAACCTCACACTCAAAATATAGAAAGAATGTAAACAAGAATTCTTGCTTTGGTTTTGCTATTGTTGACTCTGATGTTTGGCTTACTATACTATTTTTCATCATCTGGAAAATTAGGAGGTTGGACTAGATATCTAAAGTTCCTTCTCACTAGCTTCACTTTTCGTAATGTGGAACCTGTCACCTGTTTCTCTACACTTCTAAGAAATAGGGCTGTTTCTCTGTTTAGAGGGAACCTACATTGTGCTACTTCTGGTTTGGTTAGGACTTGTGTATCAAGTAGTGGATTTTATGTAAGTGGTATGTACCCCCTCATAGCATAACCCCCCTTTTTTATGAAATGTATTTCCATTTTATTGAGGATAATTTTTCTCCTTTGACTTAATGATTTTTAAACAACTGCATGTAGTTGATTTGTTGTGTTTTTTTTAATCTTTAAATCATTAGATATAACCCACAAATACATATAGATTAGTTCATTTCTTTTCATTTTATTCCCCTAAGTTTATAAACATGCTATACATTTTATGCAATAACTTTATGGTACTAATGTGTTTTTAATCATCACTGTAGAACTATTTTGATAATGCTGTATTGCTTTATAGCATGATACATTTATTATAAAGAAATGTAATGAAGGCTTTGCGATGGTCTAAATTTTATGTCTAAATATTCTTATATTCATTTACTTTAAGTACTTGAGTTTTTTAACACACATTCTAAAGTGGGGCCTGAGTTTTACTTTGGATGTGCTCTGTATAAAGGTGGCTTTTCTAGTCTATCTGTAAAATGTTTCTTTCAATAAAAAGAGCTAAAACGTATTGGATAATTACATCAATTAAAAAGAAGACTTAAATGAATTAAGGGTCATTGATTAGTAGGCAATATAAAAATTAAGTATTATTTTTTAAATTGTTGTTTATCCAATCTGGACTAAATATAACTTCAAATTTATTTAAAATATTTTATGTAAAATACTTCAATTTATTTTTTTCTTCTTGTTGCAGGAGCTAGAGTTAATGCCAAAGACAGCAAATGGTTGACACCTTTACACAGAGCAGTTGCATCTTGTAGTGAGGTATGACATTTCTCTTGAGTGTAAATATATATATATATATGTGCTATATATTAAAAGGTTAAATACACCTGCTTATAAGTGCATGTTCAATTCTGTGTTACCAAAAAATGGAATAGCAGCTGAAAATCCTACTCTGATCATTTTACTTTAGAATTTTACAAACCGAGTTAATTTTTCCCACTACTCCTTTTGTGAGTAAGGCTTCTTGGAGATATAGAATACCTTCCTTCTATATTTCCTACCAAAGAGAATTTTTTTCCTGTCTTATAAAATCAGCCTTGGGTTTCTTCTCTACTGATTCACATTAGTCTAATAGACATGTTGCAGAGATTCAGCTGATAATGATCAAGAAATAATCTTAGCAGTGGCATAATGATTGTTGTTAACCATTCTTTTTTCATTCATTTTATTGTCTTTCTAAGATGTATTAGGTGTTTTTTGAAAATGGCTTTGTGTTCAAGGAATCCCTTTTATCTATCTTATGACAATTGATGCTTATTAAAAATAAATATTTAAATATAAAATTCAAAAGTGTATGACTATATGAATTAATGTTAATCCAGTGTTTCTGCAGTTACTCAAATTGTGAGACACCAGAAATATAAGCTGCATCATGCACTGGAGGGGGAACTCTTAACTAGTGCTTCATAATATTTCCTCAAGAGAAACTTGGGGAGCTCTTGTCTCTTAATGCTTTGCATTCCTCATTGTGAACTACATTTCAAACTGCCCAGTTCAAGAGCTGGACAGGTGAAGAAAAATAAAGGCAAAAAATGGGAACCTTGCCTTGTGACAGAGGCAGTCTGTTAGCTAGAGCCTCATACTTGAAAGGAGGAGAGAGGAAATAATAGCTATTGCAAACATGCTTCTTAACTCTGCTCTAGTTTCTTGGTATGCTATAGGCAAAAACTGTAGAATCTGGGAATCTCCCTGGTGTTGCAAGGGGTTAAGTCTCAGCACTATGACACTAAAGGCAGCCACTGCAACTGCAGTGCAAGTTTGATCCCCAGCCAGGGAGCTAACCCACAAGTGCAGCAGACCTCTCTTGTCTTGTCCACTGCTCCCCTCAGCGGTATATTTCAATCACTCTGCCTTTTCTGCTCCCCACTCTATCTCTGGTGAATCCTCTCACCCCCTCCCCTCTTTGTTCTTTGGAAAAATCAAACTTGCCTAATTGTCCCTCTAGCAGAGAGGTCCTTGCTCTCCAGTGTCCTGCAGAACCTAGAGGGTCTCCTGCTCTACTCCCCTCACCCTACATGCAACCTGTGTATGAATTCTGAAATTCTCTGGTAATGTTACTAAATTTGTGCTTAGTTCTTTGTAAAGAAGTTTTGGTTTTTTAAAGTGAAAGCAGTTAAGGAAGGTAAACATTATCACCATTGAAACCTATTAATGTTAGTCATACTATCCATTTATTGTTATGACTCTTGGGAATATGACTTTTAAAACTGGTGTTTTGCCAAATTAAAAAAAGAACATTGTCTTTGCAGAAACACTATATATTTGCAGAGATTGTAAAACAGACCAAAAATTCTTTTAAAAAATTAATACTTATGAGAGGAACATTGCAGATTCCATCCAGAGACTTGACAACTGCTAATTAAAAAAAAAAAAATCTACATTCTTAGCCTGAATTTAAGAATCTATAGGTTAAAAAGCAAGTTTCTGAAGTCTGTTCTTCAGTCTAAAAATTTCTGGGCTATGTAGTATTATAATAACTCATAATTTCTATAACTGTTAGGAAATTTAGTCAAGACTATCTTACCTACCATAAACTGAATTTATTCTTACTTTGATTTGATTTTTCTGTTATTCCTAATGAAACATAAGTATTCCCCAGACTTTTCAGAAGTCTCAATGTATATACATTGTGAATTCCAGACTGGGAATATATAGGACAAGCCTGTCATCTATAGTATTCTGCATTTGCCCAGTTTATCCTATTATAAGTTCTTCATTTTGTTTTTAATTGTTTTCTAGTGCATCCATTAACATACCTACTGACATATCTTGGTGTAGTATTTTTTTTTTTATTCCACAAGTTACAATATATCCTTTGTGAGGATAAAGATGGAAAATCCTGATTGTGTTTGTACCTTGTTTTACGTAATTTGGGTCCCTATTCCTCTCCATAATCCTTTTTGTAAGTTAAAACAAAATCTCTCAGGTTTGAAATTTGGCAAACTTTTGTGTGTTGAGTTTTGGCAAATGTATACACTTTGTGACCTTTTTCCCAGTCAAGTTCTCTTGAGTAACCTTTTATGTCCGTCTTTACTGTCCCCAGAAACAATCACTATTCTGATCTCTCACCATAAAGTAATTTTACCTTTTCTAGAACTTTCTAAAAATGGAATCATGTGGTATAAGCTCTCGTGTCTTAGCTTTGTTTGTTCAGTGTAACATTTTTGAGAGTTGTCCATGTAATTGTGTGCATTAGTGGTTCCCTCTTTTTATTGCCAAGCAGTATTCCATCATATGGATATTCAACAGTTTATCCATTTTTCTGTTGATGGCTATTTGAATTTCTGGTTTTGGGGTCTTATGCATAAAGTTAATATGAGCATTCTTGGCTGGGCTTTTTAAGAATATCTTTTGGGTAAATAACTAGAGGAACCATAGGATATTAGGGTAGATCTTCGTATATCTTTGATTAGCTGGCTGACTTTCTCAGCAGGTTAATAGATTCTGGGTATCTCTAATCTTTTGCCAGACCTGTTAAGTACTTGTGTATTTCCCTTATTTCAAAGGGTTCTGATTACTTTTTATTTCAAAGGCTTAAAAACCTATTTGTGAATCACTGTTAGTAGTATTTTATTTAATCTTCCAGGCGCTTTTGCATACCTGCGGTTATTTTATATTGTCAAACACTTTTCTTACACATTAGATTTTCTGCTATCTTGCAGATTTAAGAAGAGTGGTAAACAGAAAGTATTCTTCTTCTTTTTAGATAAAAGTACTGAGGGTCAATTTTACTAGACTTGAATTATACCTTAAAAATGACAGAACTGAGATGTTTCTTGTTTTTTTCCTTTATTATGTATAGTTCGTCATTCATCTACCACAGATAAGATTATCACTGTAATGAGAACATTTTAGCTAGGTTTAGTTCTGATTCAATGCTTAATGTTTGTTGAATGGCATACTGCATTCTTTAGGATATTGCCATGAGCCCAATTTATGGATGTATTGTGAAGTTGTTTTTTTTTTTTGCTTTTGGGAGACATCTCTTTGAACAATAAATTGTGCTACATTGCCTTCCTGCCAGGTAGCATCACATGAAAGCTTTGTGTATGTCTCTGTGCCCCTCTCTTTCTCTATAACATAAACTGTATCATAGTAATTTTTTATTGTGTAAAAAAAAAGTATGCATGCATTGATGCTTAAGGAAATACTATAATTTTTAAATATCTAATGGCAAAGTGATAAATTCATTCCTTAAAACTTCTCAGAGTATAAAAAATTGTACCTTGCCTCTAGAAAAATGAGAAATAATGAATGTTTTTGAAGAATATTTGTCAGCAGCATTTTTTTCTTACACATTTGAGATGGGTAGACCTTTAACTGAAAGCTAGAAAAAGGGAATGTTCTATCTTGATAGATCTTATATGACTGAGTACTGTCTTTAGTTGAGAATATTTTCTTTTCTTGGGTAAAATCCTATTTGTTTATAGTATGGTCTACTAGAACTGCTTTTATTTCCTTCATATATATGTGTATATATAATTTGTAAACTTGTTAATTCATTTGTCTTTATAATTTTTATCTTTATGTTATAGGAGGCAGTACAGGTACTTTTGAAGCATTCTGCAGATGTTAATGCTCGAGACAAAAATTGGCAAACCCCTTTACACATAGCTGCTGCCAATAAAGCTGTAAAGTGTGCTGAAGCTTTGGTACCTCTTCTGAGTAATGTAAACGTGTCTGATCGAGCAGGGAGAACTGCCTTACATCATGCAGCTTTCAGTGGACATGGTGAGGTAGGTGATTCTAATTAGGCAATGATTTTTGTTTCCCTGTATCCTTCCACCTGTCAGTTATTAGTGAACTTGCCTTTTGAAACGATTCATCAGTTCTTGATAGAAGCAAACATAAATATTATCTGTATTGCTAATTTTGCTTAGTTTTGGCTGCACTTCTTTTCATGATAATTTCATCAAATTTAGAAATTTATTTAGTAGATACAGCCCTTGTGCTTGAATTTCATAGTCAACTTAGAAGACACTGCCAACTATAACACAGTGTAAAAAGCATGTTCTGTCATTGTGGAAAAAATAATCTAGGAGGAGAGCAATTTCATTACCTTCCTAGTAAGATAGTAGCAAAGGAGGGTGGAGTTTAGAAAAAAAGAAAAACATTTTCTTATAGTTTATTATCAACATTTAGTTAAGAATTCTTTGGTGACAGACCATCAAAAGAAAACAGTTTTAAAGTTAATATTTAGTTAACCATATACAACTAGCATTGCCTATGTTAGCTGTTGTCATAGTAAAGAATGAGGTTTATATGCACATACATAGAAGATTTAGTAAAGACTGAAACACACAGAATTAGAAGAGCTTTTGAGACCAGTTCATCCAATCCTTTATAAAAATAAAGGCACAGAAACTCAGAGATAAATTGACATTCCCAAGAGTCTGTGGCTGAGAGTTAATGGCTGCAGTGTTGTTTTCACTGTTCTTCTCTGCTTTTGCAGCATAAAGATAAAGAATCCTTGCCTCCACTGCAGTTAAGGTCACAAGATATGTCCTTTTTTGAAATCTGGAATGTCCTTTCCAGTGGGGAAACTATTGTAAATATTATGGTTAGGCACAATAGAAATAATATTCTTGGCACATTACAAGGTAAGTAGACCATGCAATGACCTTCTGGTGTAATCAAATTGTGGATACTACATTTGTGTTTGAATTAAATTTAAAAAACTTTCACAATGAGTTTACACTTTGCATTTTAGTAACACTTTTGTTTCTTAAGGGAAGTCCTGTTTTAATAACCTGTTGTTAAATATTCTACACTTAGACCATCCAAATTTGTGCATAGTTGCTTGTAAAATACCAGGACATAAAGTGGCATCCTTGAGAGAGAGCAGTGCCTGACTTGATTAACAGTGACCTCTTTTTAATATTTTGTCAAATTATTTATTATATTAGGGAGTTTTCAGGATTTCTACTAGATCCTTTCTACAAGTGTAGAAATTCAGTGCCAGGGAGTTTGAGATAAGTAGTCATCAAAAACCATGTTCATGAGCAGTTCTGATTCAGAATTTTGATAGAACTGTATTTGTTTTTATTCCAGATGGTCAAACTACTCTTGTCTAGAGGTGCCAATATTAATGCTTTTGACAAGAAAGATAGGCGTGCAATCCATTGGGCTGCATATATGGGTATGTACTTTTTAGTTTTTGACATCATATATTCAAGGAAAGTCATACATTCTAGTTCTTAGATTTGGCATAACAGTTCTTTTGTGGGATACTGAGAAGTTAGTCCATACCTCAGTTTGTTGATTCCTAAGTGGAATCAGCGTGATATTGGAGGTTTGCCAGGACATGATTGCTGGGGTCCTGTTCTAAGAACTGTGATTAATTCATTACTTTTAAAGGGAGAGATATCCTAGACACGAATCTGACGTACATAATTTAGGATTTATGTTTATTAAAAAGTCTCTTCTCAGAGCCATCCATTATTTTTATGGGAATATTAAAGTAGGTGTTATGAAGATGCAGTAAGGAGTCTTACTGTTTATACCAAGCATCAAGTTAAATAGGCATCATCATTTTTAATTTCTGTAACAATAATAATTTCACAGAAAGAGATTGAGGCTCAGGTTGTGTGACAAGGTATATGTATTATTGAAAAGTCTCAGGATCTGGAAAATTGCGCTCTAAACCTGATAAGCTCAAGGGAAAATAGTCTTAGAACTGACCACCCCAAACCCTGTGCAGCTTTGTGACTAGAGCACTATAGGGCTCTGCAGGAGACTTCTGGATATTTTGCCTTCAATTAGCAGAAGCAAATTGCCCATGACAAAATTAAAGACACAAACCTGTGGTGTGAGAGAAACACCAGGAGCCCAATGTTTTCAGCTTTTGGTTTTCAAAATAGGACATCTGGTAAGGAAATTTAACTTTGACTTTCGCTCTTCCTGTGTATCTAAAGGTAGGACTTAAAATTCAAGATGGATTTTACTACTTTTCATTATTTCAGTTATAGGCAAAGGATTTTCCTGGGACCTTGGAGTTATTAATAACTGACTTGAGTTCATTTTTTTATGTTTTTGTATTTTACCATCAGAAATATAGCTTCAAAAATTAACACTTTGTGTGCCGGTGCCCTTTAAATTTACCAGCCCGTGGGGCCAGCCATTTTCTGTGCCACCACATGAATGGTATAAAAATTCAATAAAACACACCCAACTCCAAAAATACTGGATATATTTTAATGAAATTTTAAATGCGTAGAGATTATATACCGGAGTAATCAATTAGAGTGTGGTATTGTTCAAAACATGTCCCTCTATGGAGTGGAACACAACAAAATCCACAAATAAAGAGGGTTTCACTTCTCTTTTAATTGGCTGCACATACTCTACGTGGTCTCTGAGGAATTTTCTTGCTCCCAGCACTAACTATTTTCTCTACTTTATGCTTTTTCATGTCCCCTTCTGTCCTCAGCAGCCATGATTGCATAATGGTAACAATAAGTGTCACAGGTTAAAAAAACTGTTATATCTCTCAGAAAACACCTTAGACTCTCACCAAAACAATGTGTAAAGCTTCTAGACTGAGTACGATCAAAGAAATAGCTCCTAATAGTTCCAAATAAATCCACCGTGGCGTGAAAAACCGGAGACTAGATGAACACGTATTAATACGTGAGCAGCCACCTGATACTGCTGACAAAAACATGTACTAATTAGTGAGCGGACCACAAGTGTTAATAATCTTCCATTGACTCCTCCTTTAAACTCTTATTTTTGAGAGAGAGACAGGATCAAGTTTATATTGCGTAGCTATCATTTTTCAAAGAGATGTTGACTACTGAGTTTATGTATGCCATACATATCCAATGAATGCCATCTTTTAAAATGACACCTAAATGAATTAAACAAGATCTATTCTCCCTTGGTAGCCTTGTTCTATAAATTAAGAAGAACACACACTTATTCTGGCCAGGGTCCACTGAGCTAGAACAATATCTCTTATTACACTCTGGAACTTTCTCCTCTTTTTTCTTCTAAATAAATAACCCCCAAACTGACTACACTGGTCAACAAATTATTTCAAAAGTCCTATTACTGAAATAAAATTAGTCATTTCCTATTAATTTGTATGTGCTCAACACAAATATGACAGTCAAATTCTAATTTTGGCTCTATAGTTTTTTTGTAATCTGCAATAAATTGATGTTTACATCACAAAATGCATGTTGAAAGGCCTGTTATGTTTCAGTGGTCCATTAGAAGACTTTATATTTCTGAGATGTGCTTAATGAATATTTGTAAAATTAAGATTGTAAATTTGCCTACAGATGGCCCCTTTTTAAAATGGAGCATTGTTAATGTTAGGAAAAATTCATTCTTCCTAGAATCTTCTAATTTGTATACACAGAATAATCATATCCTTTCTTTGAAACAATATGTTGATTTTTTTTTTTAAAGATTTATTTATTTATGCATACAAGCTGGGGTATAGGCCAGAGACGTGGGGCGCTGGGAGGGTTCACCAGAGACAGAGTGGGGAGCAGAACCGGCAGATTGACTGAAGCACACTGCTGAGGGGAGCAGCAGGCGAGGCAGGAGAGGTCTGCTGCGCCATGTGGGAATCTCCCCAGCCGGGCATTGAACTCACGTCGCCGTCAACCTCCAGGATATTATAAGTTCTAATTTTCACTGCATTACGTTATTGTAATGCCCAAGCAACTATCTGTTCACAGCCATAGACCAGAGAGGTACATGTCCCCTTTCCTGGCCTCCTTGTGTGGTTGTATGGACCCTAAGGTTAATTCTTATTACTGAATTGAAAGCATCACCTTTGGGCCAGAGCACTTAATTGCTGCAGTTCTCATTCCTTTCCTTGATAAAATAACTGGCCACTTTCAAGATAGTGCCCTGTTCCCTGAGCTTGCATTCTTCAGTGACTGAAGAAGGCCCTCTTGCCAAGTTATCAAGAGAAATAAAATTCCAAATGCTTAAGCCACCGAGGTTTGAGAGTTGATTGTTAACCACAGCATAATATAGCCTAGCCTGTCCCAATTGATCACAAAGTTCAGAAGCAAATTAAGTTGGTTAAGGAGATCAGGGGAAAAGAAATTATCTATCTATCTGTCTTTCTAATCTAATCTATTTTTGAAAAGAGAGATTTAGCTGCACATAGTATGACCTAATATTTTTAAAGAAAGCTCCAGTTCACTCCCAGATTTCCAGGAAGAAGACTCCACTAAGCCAGAAAAATAGAAACTAATGTACATAACATAAAATGTCAACTTCAGAATTTGAGATTATATTACACAACCTTGGAAACAAGGAATAATCAAAAAGAGTCTTATAGATTGCAGGGTTATCAATACCAATTAAAAGTATTACTTTCAATTATTAGTTATCTCTACCAACATTTATCAGAATTACCCTGAATTGTTAGACCTGTGTGGATTATTTTTCCTAAGTGACTCTGTTCTTGTGAATCTTATTTGCACAGTTAGTCTAATGTTCCCTTTAAAACTGTAGCAGTTTGGATTACAGGATATATTGGCAAGAGCTAAACAGGAAAACTAGAGACTTCTTGCACATCAAGTAATTATCTGCTACTGCCTAAGTCTGTTGGGTTAGGAAGAGGTATTTGATTTCTAAATAAGCTATCTACTTCCATCTTCCATCTTCTCTCTGGTTATAATGTGATTTCACGATGACTTTTACCATACATTATCTTATCTAGTTAATTTACATTTTTACCTTTCTTTAAAGATACTCGATTATATTTCATACTTTCCATATGCTCATCTCTATTCTTCATGAACATGTTTTCAGGTCACACTGAAGTAGTGAAATTACTTGTGGCGCATGGAGCTGAAGTGACTTGCAAGGATAAGAAGTCTTATACACCTCTTCATGCAGCAGCTTCTAGTGGAATGATCAGTGTAGTCAAGTACCTTCTAGATCTTGGAGTTGATGTACGTATATAGATCAAGCAGTATAAAAGAATGGGGCATTTTATGTGTTTGCAATTTCATTGCTGACGGAAGTTATTTCAAATTTAAAAGCTTTCAATATATAGTAATGTTTTTTGTCTTTTAAACAGCTATTTGCAGTCCTATACATAATATATAGTGCACTAATATCTGATCAAAACGTAATTAGTCTACCTAAGTATATGAAGCATAAAATACACTCAAAAATGAATAATTGACAAGTTTTTCTTCTCCATCACCTTCCGTGCCCTGTAGCTCCACTTTAGCTGTGTAGACTAGCAAATGAGACATGTGGATTATTTTATCTAAGTGGCTCTGTTCTTGAGAGTCTTATTTGCACAGTTAATCTGATGTTCTCTTTATAACTATAGCAGTTTGCATTGTAGGATATTAGCAAGAGCTCGGCAGAAAAACTAGAGACTTCTTGCTCATCAAGTAATTGTCCCGTAATACCTATTGTCTCTGCTTAGGAAGGGGTGCTGATGTATCTTAGTGTGTTTGATTTCTGAATTAGATAGCTAAGAATGCCTGTATCCTTCACAGGCTAAACTTTTAAGCATATGTACTTTATGCCCACTCAATATATTTGCTCTTATTTTAGGTCCAATTCTGACATACTCAGCTGATTGATTCTTCAAAACACAGGTTAAAAGCAGAAAATTAGAAGGGGACAGGGTAAGGCTCTACTAAAGGGAGACAGTTTAGATCAGCAAAAATCAAACAAAAAGGTAGGTGATAGTCTGGTAGATGAAGAATACATAGCAGAACTGTAGAGCTTAGTACTCTTAATGTAAAGACCACATGAAGCACTTTGCCAAACACAAGCAAGTAGTTATTGAAAGTGTGGGGAGCATGAGAGAAGAAGTGGCAAAGTCCAAACACATGTTAGATAGAATCTTGCAGAATGCAGAGAGATGTGTTATTGCAACTCAATCTTTATAGCTCTATTTCAACAATGTGACAATATTTTAAAAGATCAGTGATCTAGATAAATAAGACAGATTTACTTTTGATCACTGTTTCAAGTCCATTCTGGTGCAATTTTAAAAACTTGTTTGACAATAAATGAATGTTTGTAAACTCAGGTCAGAGTGTTTATCAGAATTAATAGTCAGCCTTAGAGCCATATCTTGAAATGTGGCATCCAGCTGTGTAATTTATTAGTTACCTAGAGCTCCCATAACAAATTACCACAAACTAAATGGCTTAAAACAAATCTCAAAGTTCTGGAGGCTCTGAGAGGGAATCCATCCTTTGTCTCCTAGTTTTTGGAGATGAGATCTAGATACTCTAAGGTTGGCTGTTATTTTTTCACTTCCTTAAATTTCTGTTACTTCAGAAATTTCTGTTGCGGCAGAACAGAAAATGTTCAATAAAGTTGTGGTTAAATTGGGTTCACCTATAAGACTCTTCCTTCTGAGAAACTACATGTTTGGAGGTTTCTCCAAAACCACCTAGATTTGAATAACTCATTATATGGACTTTAAAAACTCACTGAAAGCTATTGTATTCATAGTTATGACTTGTTACACGTACAAGATACAATTAAGATCAGCCAAAGGAAGAGACATAGGACAGAGTACAAGAGCAATCTAAAAATAATTCTTCCATTGTCCTTGCCCCATGGAGTTAAGACTCCTCCAGCAACTGTGTGTGACAAAGTGCATGTAGTATTGCCAACCAGAAAAGTTCACTTGAGCTTCATTTTCAGTTTTTTTTGAGTTCCATTACATAGGCATGAATGAATGACTGCCCACATGGTTGATGTCAGTCTCCAAGTCCACTGAGTGACCTAAAGCTCCTACCCTGAAACTATTGGTGGGGCCAGTCCTTCTCAAGTTCAGTGTACCCAGTTCCCACCCTTAACAAGGACACTACCATGTATAGATTACTCCCAAAATCCTTGGGCCAGTGTGAAATTCCTTACTACACGAAAGTCATGTGAACTTTAAAATGCACATTTATTAGAAGCAAAAGGTAAAAGAAATGAGTTAGATACGAATTGTCTCCCATCATTGAACACATTCTTTGAGCATATTCATTTTGGTAAAAGGCTAAAAAATCTAAAATAAATAAAAAAAATAAATAAATATGAAATGACACCACTCAACTTTTTAAAATTCCAGATTTCTGCTTTATCACTAATTTTAATCTTTTGTCACTACAAAGTAAAAAAGCTTGAATATATGTATGTTGTTGAATATACCTCGGAGTTTTCACTTTCTGTTCATTTTCATGATTTTTAGAGTGAATTCTATAATTCCTTACCTAATAGGCTTTTTAAAGTCTATTACTTTAGCTTTCATTTTCCCGAAATAACTCTTAAATAAAATCAGGTTTTCTATGAAGTAGACATTGAGTTATATTCCCTGAATGTACAAAGTTCATTTAACACCACAGTATTTATTGCTAATATTATTTTGAAAGATGAACTTAACCATGTATTTATCCCTGTCTTATCTCACTTTAATAATTTGATTGCAGCCACTACATTGCTACAACAGCTTACAACAGAACTACCTTAATGTTTATATTTTTCTCCCATTAGATGAATGAACCAAATGCCTATGGAAATACACCTCTTCATGTAGCCTGCTATAATGGACAAGATGTTGTAGTGAATGAACTTATAGACTGTGGTGCTAACGTAAATCAGAAGAATGAAAAAGGATTTACTCCTTTGCACTTTGCTGCTGCGTCAACACATGGAGCTTTGTGTTTAGAGCTTCTAGTTGGCAATGGGGCTGATGTCAATATGAAGGTATGAAATAAAATCAGAATCCATACTTGTAGTATCTAGCAGTTCACTGTTTAAAATATTGTCAGTAACAAATACTACTCAGCAATATAAAGGAATAAATTACTGATATAACACCGATGAACCTTACACAGGTGTTGAGTGAAAGCCTTATACAAGTATGTATCATACTATCTACATTTATAAAAGGGTCTATGGAATAGTTGTTGCCTCTGGGAGTAGGGACTGATGAGAACGGATCTTAGGGGATCTTTCTTGGATGATGGTATTCTGCTTTTTTATAAACTGTGTTGCATAAATAAGTATTTGTCAAAACTCAGGAAATGGTACATTTAAGATTATTCACTTCAGTGGATGTAAATTTTCCCTTTGAAGGTAAAAAATCAAGCAATAATGTGCCCTAGTTCATGAGGTAATATGCCTCTAGCTTTGAGAAGCATGAAATAATTAGAAAGTTTGATGATGAGATTGATGTGAGATAAAGCATAGAGAGTAAAATATTAATTGTAGGACCCTGGTAGTATGTATGTGGGTGGAGTTCACTGCAAAATTTCTTTCAACTTTTCTTGTTTGAAATTTTTCACAGTATTAGAATTAAAACACAAAAGACCATTACTGGTGTGTTGCACATTAGGATTAGTTGCTTTTTAGCTTTTTTGTCACAGTGACTTTCAAGTAAGACCAATTGAATTTTAGAAATAATGTGAAAATTCTAGGGTCAAAATAAATTTACTTTCAATTGAATAATTCTGTGGGGGGAAAAAAAGAAACAAGTGCAACCAAGATTTTCAGCACCTACTACTTTGTAATGCGTAGTCATCATTTTACATTTTCCAAGGTGTGTTCACTGATTGCTTTTGTATCCGTCAATTCATTCTTTGAATGCTTATTCGACCATATTTTGTAATAGGAAGAAATAAAAACAGTAAACAAAATTGAACATTTAAACTTGAAATGTAACCGGTTTTCAGTGCTTTAATCACGTAAGATCCAGCTCCTTTTGCAGGTTATGATAAAGTTGGTCTCTTTCAGACTTAGAGAAAAGAGTGCATTTTCTCACCTCTTTAACTTTAGAGAAGGCTTCAGTGATGCCACTGACCATCCTTAAAGCTGTGGCACCAATAGGGTCATCTGTAATTAACTCATTATTCTAAATTGCCCTCTCTCAGCTAAGGAAGCCAAATTTATACACATCACACCCAGGGGAGTACACGAGTACCATAAAGAACCCCTACTATGTATTTAAGATTCAAATGTCTTTTTAATGTGCATTTAAAGCTCTCAGTCCTCAACAAATCATTAACTAAACCTCTAAGATAATTACTAAAAATGTATTGATAATGGGTTTGAACTACTTACTTTGATTTGATCAATTCCTGCTTGGATCTTGAAGGGAAAAAAATTTAATATTTGTTTCCTTAAAGGCCTGGTAGTAGTTTTAAAGGAAGACTAGTCTATTTCAAATATATATTTTTTTCTTGTTATTTATATCGTTTACATTTTGTATTCTCCCTTGGGTAACCCACCACCAATTCATCCGTGATCCATCTCCGTGGTCCCTTGTGTCCTTTTCTACTCCATTTTGTGCCCTTATCACGCCCACCTTCCCCTCTCCCCCCCCC
>PVIJ01015202.1:0-37434 GCA_004024925.1 Scalopus aquaticus
CCCCAGAGAGGCGCCCCCCCCAACCCCACCCCCTCTCACCATTTTACATTCTTAGGTGTCTGGATGCTGCCATGTGTCGTGTCAGACACACCAGTTGGTCTCTGAGGGGGCAGCACCATTGTCCAGATGCAGGAGCAAATTCTGATTTCTCTTTATTCTGATGCTGTGGTTTCTTTTCTTTGCTCTTCCTGCAGCTCCTGCCCACTTGGGAGGGAAACCCCCTGAACATGCCTGTCTCTGTGACCCCTCAGAGGTCCCTTCTCCCTCTCTGTAGTTACTCATTAGCCTGGGCATACCCATCAACCTTTCTTATTGAATTCCCCCATGAGGGAGGTTAAGAGTAGAAAATTTGGAAAGGAGGAACCACAAGACCAGAAACCTGGCTCATGCAAAGCCAAAAACTGGAGGTGAGCATGGAAGTGATTAACATAGTTGTTAAACCAGCTCTAGAAATGAAAAGTACTTAGGCCACAACTGCTACAGCAATTATCAGCTGCTCTAGATGATATCAGGAGGCTCGGACCAGATGTGGGAATATGGAAATTGAGGGTCTTTGTAGAGAATAACTGGTCCTTAAAAATCAACCTAGTAACACCCTAGAAGTAATTAATTTACAGGTTAGCCCCTCAAAGGAATGTAACCTCCTTCCCAAGGAGAAGGAGACACCTTCTCTTTCTGCACTGGCAAGGGGCAGCAGCCGTCCTACCCACCTGTGACCATGCAGGGGTTTCCCTTCACGGACCTTCTCCCTATGCAAAGCAGCAGACACTGCTCTCCTCCCAGGGCTGCCTGCCTGTGGCTGTGCAGGCCTCTCTTTAGCAAACCTGTCCTGTTCAGGGGCAGCTCATTCTGCCCGTTTGTGTCTATGCAAATATCCTTTATTCATTTCTCCCTTTTTATAATAAACCTGCCCTTTTGGATATAACTAATGCTTCTACCTTGTGGAGAAACTTGCCATGAGCCACTGAAAGGGGAGCTCTAGTGAAACTTCCCAGAAGTAAGCCAAAGACCCTGCTCTCTGAACCTAGCACCTTCACTCCACAGCTCTCAGTTGACCTGAATTTTATCTTCGTGGACCAAAACAGTCAAGTTATTTCTCTACAACAAAATTTGCTTGGCTGATGGCTCCCATTTCTACTAGAGAGCCAACACTTTAACAATTTGAGGTAAGTCGGTGACTTTTCATTAAAATATACTCACTTTGGGTGCATGCCTCTGTCAGTTAACTGGTGATGATCTTCCTCTTTTCCTTCTAATTGGGGTGACTTTTGGTGGGGGAGCCGGGATGAAGTGAGCATTCTGTCTGAGGCTGGCTTCTGTCTTTCCAGACCTTAACTGAGGAGTCACAGTTCCAGCCAGATCAGGTGGAACTCTCCTCAGCTCTCGCTAGTTTCCCCATCATCTCAGCTTCCCTCCTTTCATCTCAACAACAGGCCTCTTCCACTGCCCAGTTACCAAGAATGGACACACCTGTGCTCTGAAAGTGTGTCCCCTGAGGGGCGTTGGAATGGGTCCTAAACAAAGAAGGGCCTTTCCCTCCATTGTTTAATATTTTGGCCAGTAAGAACCCAAACTGCTAGCAGTTTTCTTTCATGAAACAAACCCCAACTAGGTCCAGTCATGTTTTTGTTTTTTGGGGCGTGGAGTTTATACAGCATGACTGTCTTAGTCCTTTTGGGTAGCTATAACAGAACACCAACACCACATACCGGACGGCTTATAAACAATAGAAATTTTTCACTACTCTGGGGGCTGTAAAGTCTGACCCCAGAATGAATCCACAGTGGGGAGACAACAGCTGACGCACTGCAGCCTTACTGAGTTCAGCCTGCACCAGTGAGTATCAGTGGGCCACAATCATAAGCATGAGAATAAATGCTAATTGTGGTAGTTGTTCAGCAAAACTGACTGACATTTTTTGGGTCACCCTGAGTGAATTACAGCCCAATTTCATGACATAAAGGATGTCACAGAAACAGTAACATTTTGAAAATTGTCCAAGCCAGACTGCTGTTGGCCTTCCTAGGAGAGGAGTTTGTGTTTGTGTATGTGGTGTGTGTGTGTATATATATATATATGGCGCAGGTGTGTGTGTATGTGTGTGATGTGTAAGTGGTATGTGGATGGTATGTGTTTATGTGTTTTAGATGTGTGTTATGTGTTTATGTTTGGTATGCGTGATGTGTATGCAGTATTTTGTGTACATGTTTTGTATGTGTGATGTGTGTATGTGGGGTTGAGGACTCGATCTAAGTCATGTGTCTGGCAAAGGGGCTGCTCACTGGTACAAGGTGAGGGCTGGGTGTCCACCCAATATCACTGTGGGGAGGGGGACTTCTTGAGCAGATGAGCTCCGTTTGCTGCTGTTACGCCGTTATTAGTCACCTCCCTATCTTAGCCTTCCTTTATGGACAGATTGACACCCATAGGAAGATTCTGATTTTGTCTTCTTTCTTTTACTGGGTGGTGGGGCAGTTGTCCTATTAACATTCTGAAGCCTGGGAAGGTACTGGGCCAGCTAAATCAGTGTTTCCCAGCATCCTGGTTTGCCTCTACTTTAAGTCCCACTTTGTGTTCTAAAGGTCCTGATTTGCCTCCAGTTTACACAAAAGTGATTTCCTTTCTGTGAGCCATGAAGCACATTGGACAGGACCTGAGGACCCAGCAACGGTGTTCCACAGCAATTAGCCACCAGCCAGGTAAAGCACTGTGTGAGTGGGGTGCCAAGGTATGCTGAGCAAACTGCACCCCATGCAGACTCGTCATGAGGACCTGGAGGAGGCGAGGCAGATTTGCTGGCTGGTCGCACTCTGCTTTGACAGGTAGGTAGAGTTCCATAGTGTTCATGGGGGCTCTTAAGGACTGACCCTCCTCCCTCCCTGCCAACCTGGGCACAGTGGGTGACTGGGGGAATCGCTGGCCTGGTCTGGACCCCTCCCTGTCTTCACTTTCTTCCTTCCTCATCCCTCATGTGTTCCTTCCTGGGTATTTTACGTTTTGCGAAGACAAAACTATCAGGGGGTGTCAAAATGTGCCCTATGTCGGGGCTGGTTAGGATTCATTGTGCTTCATGTCTGAGCTGCTTTTCTGAGATGTTGCTTCTAAAACTCAAAAAACAGGAGCAGATTTTCAGCAGCTGATCCAGCTCCTCTTGGTATCATAAAATAATGAGAGACAATTGCCCTTTAACACCTGACACAAACGTTTCTGTTTCCAGTTTACCCAAATAACAAGCTAGTTTCGTTTATAATGAGATAAACAGAGCAGGCACGTTAAGGCCTGGTGTCATTATAGAGCTATTTCTATGTTAATGGTGATGAGAAGAGAATGCAGAAGTGGTTGTCACAGATTGAAAGGGGTGATGTTAAACATGCCTGTTGCGGTGCAGCCACCACGTGATGCAAGGCCCATTCCAGTGAGGGGATGAATAGTGTCACATTTGTACATTTCCTAGAGAAAAGGGTGTTTGTGCCCCTTCTACTCCTCCCCCTCCCCCCCAGTCTTTCCAGAAATGTTCTGGTCTACTTGGTTAGGCATTTGGCTCTCTAGGTCTGGGGCAGGGGTTTCCCCTGGGGTCCCTGAGTTAGATGCAAACTTCAGGTCATTGGCCTGAGCACCAGCAGGCAGTGGGAGAAACAGACCTTACTCTGGGGGCAAGGGAGGGACAGGGAAACTAAACTGGCTCCAAGCTGGGCAAGGGATGAAGCCCTGAGGTGGACTCAAGTAGGTGAGCGAACACTAGATCCAAATGGGTTTATGCAGAAGGGGTTCTGTTGTGCCTTGATTTGAAATTAAGGAAGCTGTAAAGATGCCTTTGCTTTTTTTTTTTTTTTTCCTCCCTTCATATGCCATGAAGCTCTACTTTGGGTCTTATCCCAGGCTTGTCTCAATCGGTCCTTACTCCTGGCAGTGCAGTTGCTTCTGTCTGGCTGTGGGGGAGGGGGAGAGGCCCTTTCTAGGACCCTCGGTCCATGTGTGGTTGCCTCCTTTTCACTCTGACTGGACTGTGTGCTCATACCTAGGACACCTCCGTGCACGCTGAAAGTCACGTCTCTGACTGGCCATGGATGCCTCAATCCTTGGTCGCCAACACCAGTGGTGGTTCTCCGTGGTCACTGCCTGAAATCTGGTGAACTGTGTTCACCATCTGTGCTTGGTGATGGGGGTGGAGGGCGCAGGTTAGATGAGGCCGGTTCAGATTCAGAGCCGCCGGGAGGCTTTAGGACAACAGTTCAATGTGGAGCCCATGATTATGGGTTCCTTTCCATATAGCTTTAGATCTGTCCTCTTTTCTACCTGGATCACTACTGCCTTATTTGGGGGCTGCATTCTTCTTTTTTCCCTGCTAACCCATTGTTGTCTAAGAAACCTTTGAGGAACACAAAACCTTAGCAGGTCACTCCTCTTTAACCATCTCAGAGCTCCCACTCGCGTAGGATGTGGCCTGAGGCCCTTAATGCAGTGACAAGTCTTTCCTGGTGATGGTTTTGCTTCCCTTTCCACTCTGCCTGGACCAGTCCAGATTGGACAAACATCACAGATTTCCCATGTTGTGTTCTTCACATGCCTCTGAGGTCCCCAGACTCTGTCCCCCCACTGCAGCCTGGAAACTCCTGTGTATCTTCTCCCCAACCCCAGGACCTTTCTGTGATGCCTCCCCCAAACTCTCCCAGGCATTTATCTGCCCACACCCCGCCTCTCTGTGCCAGCTCTTACCATCTGCAACAGCTGCTTCCTTTTTCTCCTGTCCCCAGGAGCCTGGAGGCTCTTTAAGGATTGTGTTATAAAATACTCTTTTAACTTTTTTTTATTATGAAGTATTTCAAACATTAGAAAACTAGAGAAAATAACAAATATATGCTAACGACCTAGAGTTAATAGATAATAACAGCTTGCTACATTGGTTTTATCTTTTTCTTTATTAAGATAAATATAAAAAAATACAATTAAAGCCCCAGTCCCCCAGTCCCTTTCTCACTGCTCCCAGGTTCCTGAAGTTGGATGGAATCTCAATTCAACATTATGCTTTTGAGAATGATCTATGTGGATTTGTTTAAGTGTGTTTTTCAATTGTACCACAATGAAATACTTTTGATTCTAAGAGTGAACTGTAGTTTACTTATACTTTCCCCTCTTGAAGAATGTATTTGTTTCTGATTTTTCAACATTAAAAATGTGCTACAGCGAATATTCTTGGACTCAAAGGCAGGAACTCATCTGTAGATACAGCAGTGGCGGAGTGGTTGGCTGGTACAGATGTAGGGAGGGGTCTGTGCATCCACCAATGTAATAAACATGCCTGAGTTCTCAGCAAAGTATTGTACTTGTTTACATGTCCTTAATCCCAACTGGGATTTCAGTTCCAGGTTGCCCTCAAACCTCACCAGCACTTACTGTTATGAGACTTTTATATTTTCATCAATCTGACTGAAGACAATGATGTCTTGTTTCATTTGCATTTTCCATGATCGATGCCGCTGAATCTCTTTCCACATTTGTTGGTCATTCAAGTTCACTCTGGTCATTCAAGTTCACTCCTCTCTGTGATTCGCTGCCTTTCCTGAGGGTTTGTTTGTTGCCCTGTGTGGGGGAGCTGACTTCTTGTTCTACGTACCACGTCTTCACATCATGCACCCCTGCACCTCCCCGCCTCCCCGTGCAGACACTCTGCAGACAGGGCAGGTCCTTGGCAAATGCTTGCTGGAGAGGGAAAAGAAGGAGGTGAACCCCTGGCACTAGGGAAGCTGACTCCACTTGTGAATGTTGTAACTCGCTGAGCACAGGGCTGCTGAGGAGATGGGTCTGCCTGGAAACAAGGGGCTAGTGAAGAGAAAGGAGGTGATGGCCAGACAGGCCAGGAAGAGGGAAGGTGAGGCCCTGAAAAAAGAGTTGAGCCTATGGCGAAAGGTGTGCTTTAGAGAAAGTCTCTTGTGACAAGGCTGGGGAGGGGGCCTAACAGAAGCGCCGACCTCATAAGGAATGAAAAGATGGCACTTTCTGGAGCCAGGACAAGTGGGGAGGTGGGGAGGCTATGGCGTCTGGTGGCTGTTTGCAGCCCCACCCTCCATGAGGGACCTCCGGTCTTGCTGACTTTGTTGACAGCATCTATTCCAGAGACCTCTGGAGGTGCGCTTGAGAGGCAGCAAGAAATGTGACCCGATAGCCAGGCTCTCAATCCCCTTCCCAAGGTGAACCCATTAGCTGCAATCTTCGGGACTCAGATTTTGGCATTTTATTTCTAATTTTTTCCTATCTTGCTACTATTCTGAGTCATTAAGCAGGCTCCCAGGCTCTCTCCATTTGAACATACTCGAGGGAGGGCAGCTCCTGGGTGCTCTGCAGGAATGGGGGGTGTGCAGCTCTTCCAAGACTCACAGTGGGAGAAGAGGGGAAAAGGCCTGGAGCCTCCTGCCCTTAGCCAGCCAGGCCCCACTTGCAGTTACTTGGAGAATGTAACTCTCACCTTTGTGTGAATGAGTCTTTAAATAAGTAAGTTCAAAATGAGCCTTGAGAGGACAAGAATCAAAGCTGACTTTATTAGTGTCTCAGCACCTGCAGTATACCTGGCAGGTAAGGCCCTCAGTAATGATTTTGTCAATGAATGAAGGTCCTGGAATGCCCAACCTCCAAAGGTGCCAGTTCTCCTGGAATTGTTCTCTAAGTAGATTACAGTTCAACAAATAATACCAGGGTTCTATTTCATTTCTTTTTAAAATACTTAATCAAATTATCCCTGAAGTTTATCTAAAATAGTGTACATCGGACAGCCAAAAAAATCCCGAGATGAAAAATTTCCGCATAGTAACTTTCCGTCAGATCTTGAAACCTATTATAAAGTGACAACAATGGAAAGGATATGATATTGGCACAGAAATGGGTTTATTAATAGACAATATTAAAATGCAGAAATACACTCTCAAGTATATAAGAATTTATTTCATAATAAAAATGGCATTTCAAAACAGTGGAAAAATGATTCTCTTGCTGATGATGTTTTAACCTCTGGCAAAATATTTGGAAAACAGAAACAGTTAAACCTTGGCTTCACCCCAAGCAACAGAAGTTCCAATTCTTTGGGGTGGGGGGGAGAGTTCTTTTCTAGAGTGTATTTCTAATTCCCATCAGGCCAATTGTGTTGCCCCTTACCTCTAGCCCCCTCCATTGTGGGGTCTTGGGCCTATTGTCCCTTCCTTGGTCTGTCAGTAAAAGACCACTGCTCCTAATGGATGTGGGCCCTGGGTGCACACCTGTGGTAATTGTCCAAAGGCTGCAGTCCTGCAGGGGTGTGAGGGGTTTGGGGCTGATCAACAGAAAAGACAGGGCTGTAGGAGGCTGTAACACACAAGGTTTACGGTTTACTGGGTGAATCTTGGGCAGGGCTGTGTGGTAGCAGGAGTCTGTCCAGAGACTATGGCAGGTCAGGGTTGCTATTCAGGAAAGGAGGGCAGCTCCCCGGAGGAGAGGGGACTCAAAGGGGGTGTTTATGTATCTGGTGAGGTCCTTCAGCGGCATAGCAGGGAGTCTGAGCTCTGAGATGCCTTTTCAGCTTGGGGCTTTGTAACTACATGGCCCAATTTTGTCAACAGGTAACAATTGTTGGGTGAAGTAGCGCCTACAAAGCAGATAGTCTCTAAATTTTTAAAATTGGCTTGTTTGGACTATTTTAGAAATAATTAGATGTGTAAAAATTTGAGCTTGGCACTAGTAGGCATTTGAGCTAAGTAATGGGTCTCAGCCTGCAGTGAACAAATAAACAAACTAGAGGTCAATACACGGAGGCCATCTTCGGCTCGTTTAGATGACAAGTTTCCCTCCATGGCTGCAGAGGCTGTGGCTGCCAGGACCATGTCCTTTGCCAGAGAGCTGTGTACCTGTGAGCAGGGCCTGAGCCTGGGTCCAGTGCTCCTCTAGCCTGCACTGGAGTCCACGACTCTGCTCAGTGGTCCTCAGACCCAGCTGCATATTAGACTGTTTGGGGTGGGGGTGACAGTGCTAATAGTGGTGGTGCTCTCAGAATATTAAAACCTAGACTCCTAACTCCCCCCAGTTCTAATTCAGTTTTAAGGTCAGGTAGGGTACAGACCTTCAGCTCCCAGGTGATATAACATGTAGGCTAAGCTGGGAATCACTGTGTGGGAGCCAGGGAGGGAGCCCTCCCACTGTGTGGGAGCCCTTGTAGGTTTCAACTAGGAGGGTCAGGGAGCCCAATTACTGGCTGCTGACATTTCCCGGCGTCATGCTGCTTGCGTGGCCTCACGCATCCTGGCATTTCATACAGGAAACCAGTCCATGGGTCTCCTGCTTTCTCCTGCCCCTTCTCCATGTCACTCAGGCTTTGCTAAGAGTTTTCCTTTATTGGTGGCCCCACTGGCGAGTGCTGGGGTCCCCTGCAGTGGTCATGTCCATATAACCCTTGTTCCTGCTCTTTTGTGACTCCTTCCAAGGAGTTTGTATTCGGGAAGTGTTTCTGCCCAAATACTGCAATGGGGAGTGTCATGGGAGGAGCAAGAGCATGTGGGGAGGAAGCTCCTGCCACAATCTCAGCCTTAATCCCTGAGTTCAGCACATCCAAGGCTCGCGAAGGAGTCAGGATCATTCGCCAGGTTACCCAGGCGGCCTGGCATGCGCCCCGCTCCCCTAGTTAGTGTCAGGTGTGCTAAGCAAGCCGCTTCCGTGTTACAGCCCTGGCTCTCCCTGCGAGTCCGGCCCTGGGCAAGTATCGCACTTTGTGTGCGTGTTTTCCGTCCTCCTTCCGCCTGACCTCTGGTGCCCATCATGATGACCACATAATGGTGCTGGGCAGCATCAACAGTGCCTGTGCGGGGAATTCTGCCAAATGTTTTCACATACGTATTGTTAAATATACGAAGCAAGTTTATGAGTCAGGGATTCATTATACAGATGAGTACACTGAGGCATAGAGAGACTAAGCAGGAGCCCCAGGGCACACAGAACAGGAGGCAGAGCTGGATTCTATCCCTGGGGCTCATGCTCCCCCCAGGCCCGAGCAGGTGGGCTTCCTAACCTTACCCTCACCCTGCTCTATTCTTTTGGACACGTCTTTTACATTGTCTTCTGTAAGGCCGCCTTCCTGTTCTGGCCCAACCTTCTGTATCCACCAGGATCCCATTGGGAGACAGAAACCACATCAATTATTTGAGTAGAGAGTATTTCATATAGAGAAGTCTAGACTGAAGCTTGTTAACTGCATAACTGAAAGGCTACAAAGAGGACTCTAAGGTATCACAGAGGTAGGAACTGTGAGAAGCCTCCCT
The DNA here is from genome assembly GCA_004024925.1 of Scalopus aquaticus. NCBI lineage: Eukaryota > Metazoa > Chordata > Mammalia > Eulipotyphla > Talpidae > Scalopus > Scalopus aquaticus. Next base: position 9,276 of record PVIJ01015202.1, read on the forward strand.
CACTCCTCAGGCTGGAGGCATAAGGTAAGAGCATGGAATATTAGAACTCCAAGCTTGGAGAGGAACCCCATGGAGCTGGCACTGAGATTGCTGGGTCTCTGCAGTAGGTGGTTATAGAAAGATGAAAAAACTATAGACTAGATTCAGCTGCTGCTCCAGGAAGGCACTGTCTCTGCAGGGGTGAAGAAACATCACTGGGGTGACCTTCAAGGGCCAAGAACCTAAGGGGAAGGAGCAAGTGCTGCCCCTTCTCGAGCCTGGTTGTCTCCCTCCAGTGCCCCCTGCTGGAGAGTCAGAGAAGCCGCTGACAACGCTGGAATGTGGTTTGCAGTTCCCACCTCCCAACAGAACTGGGATAGAAGGGAGGGCTTGGTGCTTGAAAGACAGTTAATGACTAGGACATTTTCTTATGGCTTAGGTTGAGGCTTTGTCTCTTCAACTCAGGACTTGCCCCTTACCCACTTCTCAAAGTTGGACTCGGCTCAACTTTCTGGCAGCCCTGTAATTCTTCAGTTGTTATGTTTTCATGGGATGGTGATGGCCAGGTGACATGGTTCCTCTTCATACCAAACTGAAAAATGCACATAATAAGTCTTCTGCCTGTAGGCTATGAGGCTCAGTCTTATGCAGCTCCCACTCCAAAGTGCCAGGGACCCATGTTCTGCTGTGATTTCAAGTCCCTTTGCAGAGATATTTCGTCTGGGCAGAGGGTAGGAAAGCCAACTCCATGCTTTCCTTCCGTCTTTCCTCAGCCTGTCCAGCTCCTTCCTGTCACATGTGTTCTTCCAAGCGTGGCACCAATACCTCAAGTGGAGTTTGACATTTACAGAAAAGAGTAATTTGATTTCTTGGAAAGGGAATGAACATAAGGTAGACTTTAAGCAATATCAAAGCAGCATATCAACTAAATATCAACCTAAGAGTTCTCTCCGGGCTTCCATATTCCAAAAGGCTCACAATAAAATTAACTCCAAAGTTACTGAACTGAGAAATGTACAATTATGGTCTTGTTGGTGCAATAAAATAGAAAGGACTGTTTAGGCATTTAATTGGCATTCAACAACAGGCGATGGTATGTTAATTAAACATCAATTATGGCAGAGTACTAATTGACATTTGATAGGCATTCTAACTGATAGCCAGTGTTTGCTCTGCCAAATTAAATGGCTTGGTGGGCTGTGTTTCACAGCTGCAAAGGGGTTTATAAAAGGACTGCAAATGACTGGCAGCCTCCAAGAGTCAGGGGTCATTTCTAGAACATTCTTCTACTCCTTGGGAAATACTTCCAAAACTCAAGTGGGTGATTTTTGCTTTGGGTATTCCTCAAATGTTGCCTCTGGGAAAAGAGGTCGTCCTCCTGATGGAAGCAGGCTTCCACTGTCTCAGATGCAGATAATCTTCCATTCTCTCTCTTCTTTTCTCAGTCCTCCAATTTGAGCCCAACTTTCTGTGGGATTTATATAATCAGACCTATTTGAATGCTAAGCCTGTCTCCACTACTTCAAAACTGTGCTTTGAGCAATTTATCAGACTTCTCCAGACTTAATTTCCTTCTCTGTGCAGTAAGAACATTGCCATGGTGTGGAGACTTGGGAGGAAAGTGCTGGTCACAATTCTTAGCACAGAGCAGGAACTCAGTTACTTTTGCTTCCTCTTCTCTCTCCTCTCATTCCCTAATGTTGTCCTAGTCCTACTCCTGAATAGGAATGTTCACACTGTTAGATTGTGACCCTGACCCCATTATTCCCAATCTTCCATCTGCGCTGTGACCAAGTTTTGACTGCTGGCAGAAAACCTGTGTGGCTTGGGTTTGAGATTTAAATGCTGGTCCCACTACTTATTAGCTGGGTGACATTGTGCTAGATACTTTTCTGCTCTTCAGTTTTCTTATCTGTATTATGGGGATAATAATAGCACTTAACCTTCTAGAGCTGATGGAGGGACTTAGGCCAGTGACTGTGCTTGTAGACTGCTCAATATGTGTTGGCTATTGTAATTATCAGTCATCTCAGGTGAAGCCACCGAACTTGAGCTTCACCAGGTAATTTGTTCTTTTTTTACAGCAGGCTGCTACAATCCCTTGTTTCCAGTGGCAACTTGCCAAATGGCCTCATTCCATTCTCTTTATTTTCTCTTGAGGATTGCAGGATCTCTTCCAATAGATTCTAGCTGCTGCAACATGAACAAGTGGACTTTCTCTTAAATTCAGGTTCTAGCTTCTTTATTTTTAAGGACACTTCCCTAATCCTAACCTTTGCTTTTGTATCTTCTTTATGTGTGCTTCTTATTCTGACAGCAAAATGTCTGTACCCACCCATCCTAAACATGGTCAAGGGCTTGACAGTTTCCTGTGCATTGGTCATTCAGTGATTGAATGACTCAGCACATTTATTTTCAGCAAATTAACTTTTGGTGAATTAACTTTTGGCAAATTGGCCATTCAATAAATTAACTTCCATTGAATTGGCCCAGATCTGTAGGCAATCTAAGTTCTCAAGTGACATTTTAAAATAAATGTCAATTGATTGCAAAGAAAGTCAAATTTTCCTTACATTCTAAGAAAACTAGGACTCACTTTTAATCGGTGTGTATGCTGATACACAAGAGTACACACACACACACACACATACAAATATGCTATTTTAACATAGTGTACAGTTGTCATGTTGCTGTTTTGGTTTTTTTTTTTTTGAAGATATATTTATTTTTGCATACAAGAGCTGGGGTGTAGGCCAAAAGTGTGTGGGGTAGTTGTGAGAGGATTCACCAGGGACAGAGTGGGGAGCAGAACAGGCAGAGTGACTGAAATACACTGCTGTGGGGAGCAGTGGGCAAGACAGGAGAGGTCTGCTGTGCCATGTGGGATAACTCCCTGGCCAGGGATCGAACTCGCACTGCAGTGACTGCAGATAGCTTCATAGTGCTGAGACTTAACCCCTTTCACCACCAGGGAGGCCCCCAATAACACTGAGGTTTGTTGATATGAGCTTGATAAAGAGTACATGACTATATGGGCAAAATTCTGTATGTTCTTGAGAATAATGATATATTTTACAATTTTTTACAATACAATTTTTTTACAATAGCATTTTATATATGCCAATTTGATAAAGTAGGTTAAATATGTTTAAATATTCCCTACTTCTTAACTTTTCTCTACTTATTATCTGTTATATAGAGAAGTAATTAAAATTTCACACTAAAATTGTGTATTACTATTTTCCTTTCAATTTGTCATGTCCTGAATTATGTGTTTTGACACTATACCATTAGGTGCACACAATTTTAGTTTTTTTCCAATCTTACTGACTGTTGACCCTTTAATCTATATGAGATCCCACATTATCACATATATGTGGACCCTAAAATTTATTTATTACTAGAGCCATACGAACTTTCTTTCATTTATTCTATTCATTTCATTTATTTTTCTTTTGCTTTCATCCTTTCTTTAACCTGATATTTTGGGTCTACCTCTTGTAGGACGCATAGGATAGTTGGGTTTTTATCCATGTGATAACTTTTCTTTTTAAATTGGTGTGTATTTATGGATGGAGCTAGAAGGGGTCATGCTAAGTGAAATAAGACAGAAAGAAAGAGAAAAATATCGAATGGTTTCACCTGTAGAAGGAATATAGGGGAACCAAATGAGAGAGAGACATTTAGTGAGGGAGGGGGATGATAAGGGCTCCAAACGGGGGAGAAAAGAGCACAAGGGACTATGGTGACAATTCATGGGTGAATTGGTGGTGGGTAACCCATGGGGAATACACACTTATTTATTTTTAATATAATTGTTTATGTATTTGGGTTTAATTCTATCACCTTAATGATTCTTCTTTTATTGATATCAGCATTTCTGTTCTCTCTTTCCATTTTGTATTTCCTATAGATTCATCAATTAGTCTTTATTCCCTTCTCCATTAGTTTGATTGCTTTGTATTCTTTATAGTTTTTTGATGCTTACCTTAGACATTTCAATAGGCATCCCTACTTTATTAAACTCTAACATTAGTTATCACTAACATCCTAGTAATTCAAGGGCTTTAGAATATTCTAACTTAATGTATGTCTTGTCTTTGGTTCTGTTTTTCTCATGTATCTTCATTGCATGTATCATTTTAAACCACATGATGTCATTATTTATTGTTGTTTCTTAGTCAATATTCATATCTATCTATCTATCTATCTATTGTTCATCTATCTATCATGTGTCCTTTATATGTATGTTAATCCTTTCTGATTCTCTAATGTTCTAATGAAGAAAATTTTTTTCCCCTGGAAATCCATGCTTCTATCTAGAATTATTTTTCTTTTGCCTGAAGAACTTCCTTTAGCATTTCATCTAATGCAGATCTGTTAAATTTTTTATTACTTGAAAAAATGTTTGTGTTTTGCCTTTATTTTGAAGGACATAGAGAATTTTTATGCTGGTATAAAATTTTGAGTTATTTTTCCTTAGCACTTATCATTCCATTATTTCAGACATTCTCCTCCTTGCCCCTATTATATAGCTGCAATCCTATTTCCCCTTTATAATTAGGATCAGCTAACCCAGCCTGTAGAATTACTCCCCCAAATTGCCTGAAGGTTTAATGGCATGAGAAGCTCAAAAATGCTCTGTGACAGTCTCAACTTCTATGTTTTTGGTAGAAGAATTTCTGTCTTAGTAATTACTAGCTTGAAAGCCCAGAGCTCCACATTATGAGGACTGAAAGCAGATATTTTGCATTCAGTAATTGTGTTAATATCTAGAGTGGGTTTGTGGATGCTCTGGTCAAGTGTGAAAGGGACTAAGGCTGAAACCATGTGTACCACCTGTCTTCCATAAACCTCAGCTCTAACTTTTGGGTTCTCAGGGATCACTGTTAATATAGAGTCAGTTTTCAGTGGTCCCTGACTGGTCTGGACAGCTCCGTTGTCCACACACAGCAGTGAGGCTTCTGTCGGTCCCATTGTGAATGTGAGGGAAAGCTTTACAAGTCCACTCTGGTGGCAACATTCCTGGGCTTTTCGATAACTGGAGGTGAGTTTCCTTTCTCTGCAGTGTTTCCATGTCTATGGATGGCAACACACTGGCAGTTGGGTGAGAGGCCAGGAATCTCCACTGCAGTGAGTCATCAGGTCTAGTCTTTTGGCACATTTGTTTATGGGGTAGCTGAACAGTTTAAATAAACTCTGGTAGTCTGGCAATGTAGACCTAGGAATGCCAAGATTATTTGACCACTGACAAGAAATTCTGGTGTGTCAAGAAATTCTGGTGAAATCATTTGTACCTGCTACAAACACTTATAGTAAAAACACTTCCTTGTCACTGTGGTTGAGTGCCTCTGCTTGATCTATTCCTTTTGAGTGGGCCAGTGGCTCTCATCACTGAGACCAGGTTTTAGGTTAACAATCTTGTTATCTGCTACAGCCATTCCTCGGTACTTCAACTAATACATTGAATCCAAGGCCTCTGGTTGGAGTATTCATGTGAATAAGTGAAGCTGGGATCCCAATTATGTTCCTTCCTCCCTGATCTAGTGCCCTTAGAAATCCTTCCGGAAATAATTCTCTAGTATTTGCTGATATAAACTAGCAAAATACTGTGATTCGTGGTGTTAGTCCTTTTTTGTGGATGTCATGTTTTTACTCAGACGCCTGTGTTATGGAATTTGATCTTAGTAGTGGGTTTTCACACAAGAAGGAGTGGTGGGCTGTGGATTTTAAAGAGAAGATTCCTCTTGCAATTTGAATTCTCTTGAACTCAAGTAAGGTCAAGGGTATTCAAGCAGAGCAGAGCCACTGAAGGGGGTGGGGGCACTTTCGGTAACAATGACTTGGAAGGTGGTCAGCAGTCAGATTCATCCAGGTCTACTCAAATGACCCAATTTTCAGGGTCAGCTACAATTATTACTATAACTTTCTCATGAATGAACTTGTGAGGGTGTGAATTAAACTTACATTGTGATTCTGACTGTTCAATCTTCTTAAGCTTTGAATCAGAAATTTTCAGGAAACTGTTGCTTGCTTCACAACTATTAAGGTGGTAAAATGGAAAGTTATTTGCAAGTCTCAAAAGAGCAGAGTCATCAGCAATATAAAAGACACATGGCAGATTCAAAAAAATGTGTGGAAGGTTTATGACAACAATGGAATAATATCCTTTAAAAGTTACTTCCATACATTAATAAATGTTGTAGGCAAAAAAATGGCCCCCAAAGATCCCATGCCCTAATGTCTCAACCTATGGATAGGTTGTTCTGTGTCAGAATGGCTTTGTAGATGTGATTAATGGATTTATAAATAGAGAGCTATGTCTGGATTATCCAGATGGACTCAATCTAATGTGTCCTTGAAAGCAAAGACTCTTTCGGGCCTGCAGAGAATCACAGAGATGGCAGTGTGAGAAAAGAACTTTGCTTGTCTTTTTTTTTTTACCTTGAAGATGTTAAGGAACACAAGCTAATAAATGTTACCTATCCTTGCTGGAAAATACAAAGAAACATTCTCTCCTATAACATCCAGAAAGGAATATTATCTGTCCAGTACTGTGATTTTTAGCCTGTAATTTATAATATTAAATATCACCATATTATTTTCTCAAAAGTTTCATAAATTCACACTCCCACCAGCAATGTTATATATCAAGTTGAATCAAAGTAAGTTGAATACAAGTTGAATGTAAATCGTAATTTAGCCAAACGCGAAACTTATTTGTCTGACCTCCAAAACTGTAAGATAATACGTTTGTATTGTTTAAGCTACTGCATTTGTGGTAATTTGTTATGACAGTAATAGAAAACAAGAACAGTAAGAAAAAACAAAAAAAATCAACAGAAAAACAAAGAATATGAATGACATTTCACAAATTAGCTAATTAACATTTGAAGAGATGCTTCATCTCACTAATGAAGCAGGTAAATGCAAATGAACAAAATGAGCTATTTTTCACTCATCAAGTTGGCAAATGTTAAAACAATTGATGATCTCCCCTACTAGTGAGGAACAAGCACTTACACCATTGCTGGTGGGAATGTGAATTTATGAAACTTTTGAGAAAATAGTATGGTAACATTTAATATTATAAATAGTACATAAGTCCTTTGACTTAGGGAATCAATTTTGGTTATCTTCTTCACAGAAATAGTGAGGCCATTTTTTTTTTTTTTCTGTACGTGTTCAAGGAAATTTAGCATGCTGTCAAAAAACTGGAACTAATCTTTAAGGTTCATCGTGGGGAATAACTAAATAAAAATTGATACATCCATAATATGAAATAGTATGCAGGGGTCCCTGGTGGCGCAGCAGGGCCTCCCTGGTGGCGCAGCGGTTAAGCGCTGCGCTGTGGAGCTGTTGGCAGTGGCGATGCGAGTTCGACGCCCAGCCGGGGTGAATCCCACATGGTGCGGCAGACTTCTGCCTCACCCGCTGCTCCCCTCAGCAGTGTGTTTCTGATCTGCCTGTTCTGCTCCCTGCTCTGTCTCTGGTGAAGCCTCTCGCTACTCCACACCTCTGGCCTATACCCCAGCTGTATGTGTAAATAAATAAATCTTTTAAAAATAAATATGAAATAGTATGCATAAGATAAAATTAATTACATACCTCTGCATAGTTCTAAAAGTTGGTCCATTATATACTAACATGAACTGAAAAAAGTGGGTTGAGAAGTAATGTTCACAATATGAATCTATCAGCATTAAAAATAATACAACAAAGCATAAAATAATGTTTACATCTACATATTTACATACACTTATTTTTATGTAGCAAAAGATGTAGAAAGAAATATACCAAGGAATCAACAGGAAATATCTCCAGGTATGGCACTCAGGGTGAAGGGGCATGTAGTAGAGTGGATTTGTATTTTCTTCATACAGTTCCATTGTTTTAACTTTTTACCACTTTCATAAAGTCAAACACATCGAATATGTCTCTAAGTGACATTGCATAGGGAAATCACACATTCGTCCACCAGAGGGTGCTTACGACCCTGCCCACTGGCCAGCAGCCAAGATTTGGCTGTAGTCCCTTCTTCATCCACATGGTGGTGCACTTTTATGCGACCACTTGAGCATGTTGTGGCACTTTGTCCCTCTTAGAAAAATGAGGGGAAGATGGGGGAAAAAATGAAAGTACGGACAAGGGGTGGTTTTGTAATTTTTAAACAATAGAATCAAAGATAGGACTTGTTAGGTGTGGCCAAAGTAATGATTCTCTTACCTGAGTCAGATACTCACCTGGGCAAGAACTGCTTGGCAGTGAGTTTGGTTGTGAAGGAAATAGATCAAGCAGGAATAGAGTCAATGATCTTGTGTATTTTGAGACCAGTAACTTGGAGATTACATAATGTAGTTTTTCTCTCAAGATGGAACTACCACCAAACACACTCAAAATGTGTTGGTTCATTGCAGGCTTTTCTCACATGACTTTTTTCTCTTGGGTACCTAGTTGGTGTATACAATATAATATGAAAGATTACTCTTACTGCTTTTTCCTGCCACTTTGTACATTTTCCCCTGTCTCCATCTATAGTCCATTAAAACACTGGTGAGGTCTTCAGGATGAGTAGGAAGAAAAGCAACCAAAAAAAAAAAAAAAAGAAAGTTAAATTTCAATTATTTAATTTCTGAAACAGGTCTTTAAGATTTAAAAGAGCAAACCCAAGTGAAGCAAGGCATAGAAGTTATATCACAGCGATGAGACTAGAAAGAAAATAGAGGAAGGAGGTGACCATCCTTGATGCTGAGAGTAGAGTGGCCTACACTGAGGAGAGGGGAGTTTCTGGGGGTCTTTTCAGGTAAGTCTGTATTGACCCAAGCAGGGAGGTGTGACAGCTCTTGGTGTTTGCTCATTGCCTCCTAACCAGTTCCTAGAAGGTCTGTGCCAAGTTCCTAAGGAGAGGAGATGTCAGATCATCTTAAACCAGGCTGAATGAAAGTGTTCTCAGGAAGGCCCGTGCACTGGTCCACCCTGAGGAAGGCGAGAACACCCAGAGCTGCATTCAGTCTGAGGATTAGAAGTGAAGGCTCCGAGAATCACAGGTCTGCAGTGTGGTGGCAACAGGAGCTGCAGCTTCAGCCAGGGAGGGTGAGGTCCATTTAATGGCCATGGCTCCAGGGTCACCCAGAGGAGTGGGGTAGATGGGGTCAGTGAAGGCAAGAGACTGACAGCTTCAGACCTGGGCTAAAAGTCAGACACCTTTGTCACAGTGACCCGCATTTTATGGTTTTGTTTTTCCATTCTGGTCTGTGGGTATAGACAATATTTCTGGCTCTGTTGGATGCTTCTCCCTTGATTCCTTGAGCGTACCTCCTACCCACATCCCAGGTAGTTCTCTCTAAAACACACACACACACACACACACACACACACAGAGAGAGAGAGAGAGAGAGAGAGAGAGAGAGAGAGAGAGAGAGAGAGAGATCAGTACTCTGCTGAATACCTGAGGAGACAACCTGCACATCTCTGGGTTTTTCACCTTGTGCTGCTCTTCCCCTTCAGTGCTCTGTCTGGGGAACTCCATTCACCTTGGTCCCTTCAGCTTCTCACTCTCATAAACTTGGAGGTGGTGAGGGGCCAGGGCCTCTGCCTGAACTCTCCCATGAAGGTCTCCAGAGGCAGTGAGCTCACCTTGTGGGTTCCCACCCTTTATAGCCTGATATCCAGTGTCTTGGAAACCATGTTTCATAATTGGTTTTGGAGGTTTATTTCATCTAGTCCCTGCTACAGTTCCACCTAGCCCCTGTTGCTCCATCTTTCCCAGAAGGAGTAGAAACCATATTTGACCTTGAACAAAGTCAATCCCAGTCACTGCCTCACTCACACCACTTCTTAAGCACTGGTACATGTAACACTTTCTTAGCTAACTAAAATCTGCCCATCAAATCTCAGTTGTCAAATCTCTTCCTCAGGCCTTTCCTCACCCGTGTTTGAGTTTGGCCTCCTACTGCTGTGTCCCTAGAGCTCCCCATGGCCCTCTGGGTGTGTGTGTGGGGGTTCCTCCAACTCCTGTCAGCATCTCCCCCTGCTTCTGTTCTGGGTTCACCATCTCCACTTGTGCTTGCCAAAGGCTGGTGCAATGAAGCAATGATTGAATGAATGAGCGAATGAAACACGACTCCTCTGGCAGCTGAGCCCTGTGCAGAGTGGGCGGGGGAAAGTGTTGGGGAAGAAAATGATCCGTTTTAGTCTGATCTAGTAATCCTGGAAGAAATCCCCTCCGGGACCCACAGTCTTTATTCTGGTTCACCAAGTGTAGTGAAAACAAACAGACTGGAATTTTATGGAGTAGATGTTGCCTTTTACTTAGTTGGCACTTTTTCAAATGGTAAAAGAACCGTCCGTGAGGTCAAAGTCCGTGAGGTCAAAGTCCTGGCTCATTACAAAGCCCTACCTCTCCATGGGGCAGGAAAGTGGGATCAGACTCCAGATGTTTTGCCTGGTTCCCTCTGTCTGGGAAGATGCATGGTTGCTGATGACAAAACCAAGGTCAAGGTCAGAGTAGAGATGCTGGGAGGAGAAATGGGAAGAAGAAGAAGCCCTGTGCAGAGTGGTATAAATTGGGACTGTAAGGAGGAGCATGATAGGGTAGTTTGTTTTTAGGCTGGGGCAGCATCATCTCATACTATTTGTGACGTAGCAGAAAACATGTGACTCTTAGGTCAGAAACACCTGCATATAATTTCAGAATATGTGGGCTAATTGCTTCACTTAGTGGAGGCTCAGTTTTGCTATCTATTGAATGGGTACCCTGGATAAGGGAGATAATATACGGAAGCACCAAGCCCAACAGCTTGTGGGTCCCTTCCCCTCCCTTCTCCCTCTCCCTCTCCTTCGCAGAAGAGAAAAGAAAGATTCCAGCCCCTTAAGGGAACAATGACATGACAGCAGGTTCTTCCTACCAGCCCATATGGAATTTCAGCGAGCAGATAACTGAACTGAGACCTCCCTCTAACTGGCTGGTGGAAGAGGCTCAACTTAGAGGGCTGTAAACTTGAGCAGTTTTATTTTTCCCCAGTCACTTCTTTTATCCATGTCCTGTTGATTCTCCCATCCTTAGCAACATCTTGGTAAGATTCCATAACTTTCAGGTCTCTTTTGGATATTGGAATTTCATCTAAATATGTACCTTCACTTTCAACCTTGATTTAAATTTCGTCTCTTTAGAACAGAGGAGGTATTTTTAGCAAGGGTCCTAATCACTAATTCTCCTGCAACGGGTATGCCACTCATCAGGGAAGGGCGTGGTGGGTGCTGCAGTGGGGCACTTACAGGGGCTGCCCTTTTCTTGGCACCTTCAGCTGCTGGTGACTGCACAGGAGTGAGGACAGTGCTCAGTCAGGTGCTGCTGTGAACGGGAGAGAGCACTATGGTCTTGCTCTCAGTCTTCACCCCTAGACACCTGCTTTCCATCTGGGGCTTTGGAAATACCTTTCAAGGGGTCTTTCAGGCATCTCCACCCCTGAGTTCTAACTGGATAGAACAGTTACCCTTCTTCCCGGGATACACCTTCTGCTAAAGTATCTGTATAGAAATGCACTTATCAACTAGAGGGGTATCAGGTGCAGTAGCCCCATGCCCCCTTTTCCTGTATGCTGGCCAGTGGCGAATGGGGCATGGGCTCCCAGGAGGCCCTTTGGCTCTCTTTCCTCCTCTTTCCAAGAACCTACACTCCTTTCTGAGGCAAAGCGCCCTGCTGGCTCCCGAGCTGGGGCCTGCCTCTCCAGGCAGGCCAGCCCGCAGGGTACATGTCAGGCCCCTAGGTCCAGAGTGAGTGCGGCAGTGGTGGGTGTGCTGCCTGGGACTGAGGAGGCCCAAAGACACTGTTATTTGAGGCAGGGAAGAGAGTGCAACTTGGGGTAAAACCAGGGAAGCCCCCAGGGGTGTCAGAAAAGATGGGAAAACTGCAGAATTAAAAAGGTTCTCATTTGGCTCCGTGCCCCGAGCTGTCTCAGGCCGGTTGGTGGGACTGGCTTCCTGCAGCTTCTAGAGGAGACTGTTTCCCATAGGGGTGTTGCATGGGATCCATCAGCCTCTGTGGGCTGGCTCCCAGCCATGGCCACGTTCCTGCTTCCCCGTGGACTGCCCCAGAGACACCCACTTTGCCCATATCGGCAATAACTTCTCTTTAGGTAACTGGAGGCTTTTACACCTTTATTTTTAGTCTCACTATCTATACCCGACATAAAACAATTTCATTTGTCGGTATCGTGGGACTGGGCTTGCTCAGGAGTCCTCATTTCCTTTGAAGGCAGGACCATCCCCTCTTCCCACTTCCCAACCAACTTTGATTTTAGCAATGAAATGTCTTCTTAAGACATTGTAGATTTGGTTAAATATTGATCCATCCTCAGAACTGACTCCTCCTCCTCCTCCTGTCCTCTCCTCTGGGGTGAAAAGTGAGTTCTCCATGTGTGTTCTGTGTTGTCTTGGCTTGGAAGGAAAACCGTGGGGGGTGGGGGGGTGGGCAGATGCAACAGGGAGCCCTTCCTTCATGGATGTGAAGAACTGACAGCTGAACCCTCTTTAATTCAGCCACGGGCATTGCCACTAGCACGCTGCTTGCCTTCCTCCACCTTGGCCAAACAGCTCCCTGACCCTGAGCCTCTGCATCACTCGGCAGCAAGAGCAGCTGGCATCTCAGACCACATGCCCACCCCATGGCTTGCAGGTGGGGGAGAAGTGTCTGCCTCCCCATCCCCACCCCCACCCCCACCCCTACGGCTTCAGAAGCAGAGCTGCTCCCTTCTAGCTATCTGGGAACGATGTTTGGATTCTGGGTAGACAAGATAGGAAATGTTTTCTGGAACCAGAGCGAGCTTGAGCTGGCCTCTTTCCTCCTACTCTAGTCTCTCTCAGCTTTTGCAGAGCCTGGAGAAAATCAATAATTTCTGCACCCCTTGGAGAGGGTTGCACATGGTAGTTGGGGATTTTGTGATGATGTGGTCACCAGAGGTCATTGTGGGTGGACGTGGTCCTGCCTGTGTGTATGAGTGAGGAGTGCTCGGGGAGGATGGCATGGCTGCGCCTCAGCCGGTCAGCAGTGGGGAGGTAGCCTGCTCCATCGGTCACAGATGTTCAGCAAGGGCAGAGGCCAAGGGCCAGAGATCGCTGGCTGACGGCTCGTGTCTGCACTCATGTCCCTTCTGTCCATGCTGTGGGCACTCTGACACCTGCTTATACATGCCTTTTCTGACTCTTTTGCTGAAATTGGCTTCTTTGTTTGAAACTGTTGGGGAGAATCCACCCCTCTGGGTTCTTCTGAGGCTGGATGAATAAACAAATTCACATCAGACAGGAGCAAAAGAGCAAATTTAATACCCTATGTAAGGAGAATTTACATGGCTATAAATTATAAAGTAAATGGGGCAAACAGGGGCTTGTATCCTATGCTAAGGGGCCTCCTCAAGAGAGAGGAGGGGTTTCAAATGATGGGGGGAGGGGATGACTTTATCTTTACTCTGAGAACAAAAATATGAGTTTCTCAGACAGAGAGGACATGTTCACTGATTAAACTACACGTGGGGGACATTCCCCAAATTGCATTTTTCTAGCTCATTAGAGGGAGCAGTGATCATTTCTTCGACTAAGGGTAGGAAAAGGGATTAGGGGAGAGGCAACAGCTCCTCCTATACCTGCATGACCTCAAATGACCTTAGTTCCATGTACCACATACCACTGGCCACCCATATTGGAAATAGACCCTGTCTGGATATATTAGGAAGGGCCCACCTGACTCCATTTTGGGAGACTGATTCCAAAAACCAAGAATCCAGATTAATATGTTATCTAAACCTGCTGTGCCACCAGCTTTGCTCTCTGGAGGCTGAATGCTGCTATAAGACCATCTAAATGATAATTTTCCTGAGTTTCAGTCGAAAGTGGGGCAGCATCGTGTCCTCTGTTGTCAGTCCCCCTCAACATAACTGCTCTCCTAGCCTCTCAAGGGAGCACAGCCATGGCCAGCTCTGGGCCTCACCACTCTCCAATCCTGTGGATGATCCCAGCCCTGGCTTGGCAGGGAACTGACTTTAGCTCCAGCCTGTACCTTTCTTCACATTCATCTCCTCCTCCCTGGGACTTAAACTTCATGTTGCATTCTCAGAGCTCTGGTTCCTGATCATCCAAGTTAAAAACACCCTTTGAAATTCAAAGGCAAACCATTTCCCTTTTAAGCACCCAGCTCTTGGAATTAAGTTCAAAGTTAAGAATTTGGCTCTTTGTTCTGGTCTGAATCTTCCCCTCTCCCCACTTCTCACCCTAGGGAGGTGCTGGGAAAAAGGCAATCGCCCCAGAAAGGTGGGGAAAGGGTATTAGGGCTGTATGCCAGCGAACAGCAAGCAGCCCTTTTCATATCTGAAGATATTATAACACTTCATTTTACTTTTTAAGTTAGGTCACATTTTTTATTAATTATCTCTGGAGAGCTTATTAAATTTTGAAGATTATGGTTTGAAATTATTAAGAATGACTTTATAATGGTAACACATTTTAGAGCCCAGATATTAAACTCAATCAAAGATACTCAATCCCAGATGGTGATATATTTGCCAGGAAATCACCTGGAGATCCTACAGGGCTCTGGGAGCATACAGGCAGCGGGGTACTGCTCCTGCGGTCCCTGCCCCTCCCTGTACCCCAAACCAGCAAACTCACTGGCTGCAGCTGTCCACTGATATTACCACATCCCTCAGTGCCCCTCCCTTCTCCTCCTCCAGTATAGGATGAGCCTTCTGAATTCACAGAAGTAGATTTAATTTATCCAGTGAGAGGGAAGCCACCAAGAGGAGGAGCAGAGCCCCCTCCAGGGGGAGACTGAGGGCTTGGGTGCTGATAGACTTGAACACTCTGTAAGAAGTTTTGAGGCCTGCCTCTGGTGCCCTTAAGCCACAAATGGGAGAGGCCAGAGTAATTCTCTGTGGAGAAGCAGAAAGTTTTGGGCAGTGTCCTAGATCTGATAAGGAGTGGATCCAAGGGCACATCTTGGAAGCTTTGCAGACAGTGCAAGCATTTCTGGGGTCTCTGTGACCTGGTGTGACCAGGGCAGGTCCTGGAGCTTGGGGTAGGCTGAGCAGACCCGGACAGTGAGCTGGGATGGGCAGCAGGAGAGAGTCCTGACCCAGGAGGCAGGAAGGGCAAGTTTTCTTTTTCTCTTTTTTTTTTTTAAAGGATATTTTCAGATATTTTTTGTCAGATTTTATTTTATTTTTTTAAAGATTTATTTATTTATGCATACAAGCTGGGGTACAGGCCAGAGGCGTGGGGCGGCGAGAGGGTTCACCAGAGACAGAATGGGGAGCAGGAGAGGCAAATGCACGGAAACACACTGCTGAGGGGAGCAGTGGGCGAGGCAGAAGAGGTCTGCCGCGCCATGTGGGAATCTCCCCGGCCAGGTATCGAACTTGCATTGCCGTTGCCGACAGCTGCACAGTGCAGTGCTTAACCGCTGCACCACCAGGGAGGCCCGAAGGGCGAGTTTTCTAATGACAGTGTCCAAAGAGATGGACAGTTTTCATCTTGCTCTCCTCCTGGTCCTGGTGGGGGTGCATGGCAGGAGGTGCCTGGGCTGTGATCTCCAAGGAGTCCACGACAAAGGAGCAGACAAGGGGCACTATGGCTTGATTCAGGAGGAACAAAATTCAACCTGATCCTGGAGAACTGGGGAGGTGGGCAGGGTGTCAGCCCCTGCCAAAGTGAAAAGAGATGCAAGTGTCAGGGCACAGCCAACCCCAGAAACCAGGTCCCCATCTTTCCTCCTCACGCAAGAAGGGGCATGCTTTGTACACAGCAGGCCAGCCCAGAGCCCTCCTCTTTGCATGCAGGGCCCCCTCTGGCCGGGGAGTCACTGGACAGATGGAATCTGTCCCTGGACCCCTCATCCCTGAGTGTAGCATTGACAGAGGACCGCTGAGCCACACTGCCCCTTGGCATGGACTCCTCACAATGTGTGGGGGTCTCTGCCCTTGTCCCTTTCTCACACAGCCACCTCCCAGGTGACCCTGCATCCAGCTGATGAGAATTTGGCACTTGGGAGTGGCGCCAGGAGGCCTATTGCGGTGAACCCCACTATGCCTGGGACTCCCCACGCCCGCCATGGTATTCAGATGCACCCACCAGAAATGCCTTCTCCCTCCTTTCTACCTGAGTTGGTGGAAAGAGCAGAACCTGGGGCTTCAGAAGTCTGGGTTTGAATTGGGTTGCTGTGATGTGTGGTCTGGAGATTGTCACCAAGATGCCTTAAGCCTCAGTGTTTCCATTTTTACAAAAGGTTCGACAGCATTCCCTACCGTTGCAGTCGGCGTCAAATGGGATGGCAGGGTAAGTGGTTCCAACACCAAATCTGTCACTGCAGATCCTTTGTATACATGCCAGCTTTTTCCTTCCTGCTGGAAGAGACAACTTCGTCATTTGCAATAAAAGAATAATGTATTTTTTCCTGAATGTCTTGCAATTCCAACTACTTATGGTAGTGTTCAGCTTTGCTTCTGGCATTTTGGCTTTGTGATTCAGAGTAGGGCCAAGGGTCTTGACCTCAAGCAGCACTCCACCCTGCCTGCTCTGCTCTCGGGGTCATGCAGCCATGATGGTGATCGCGGGGTCAGCTGCCCGATTGTCAGCTGTTTCCCTAAGGTGCCAAGGTGGACCTGGGATACAGGTGGGCAGGGGGCATTCCTGAAGGAAAAGCTGCAAGCCTCAGGACAAGAGGGCTCACAGCATTATTTTAAAAGCCTCCAGGTCTCTAGCTAGATTTCAAATACCTGAAATGAAGCCCAGAGAATCAGAAAGGGCCAGCAGCTTTGTGGTCCCCAGTGCTGCTTCCAGCTGAAAGAGGCTTTCAGTTCTGTGCTACCAGCTGCCTGAAACATCAAACCCCTCGAAACCAGTTTTACTGCATCAGAAAATGATTTATTCTCCGAAGTTAATGATCTGGAACAATAGATTGGCCTTGGTCAAAAATCAATTTTTATTATTTCAAGAAGGGGCTGGAAAGAGTCTCCTTTTCATTAACAGGTCCACAGATGACAATCCTAAATTACAATTGTTCAAGGACAAAGCTTCATTTGGATTGTGGTTTGGGCACATTCGCAATTTTTTCCTTTCATTAATTCTTAAACCTTAAATCCATACTTGGTGATGACTTGTGTAACTCTCACTTAGAATAAATCAGTGAGATTTAGTTTCCATGTAGGGAAGAGCAGCGGACACTCTTGGATACAGTTCTGAGTGGATGGTTATGAAGCGGGCTGCAGGTTTGCTCGAGGCCGGACTTCGCGGCTGGCTCTGAGGGCCCCAGCAGCCAGCCGCTCTCCCACCCGTAAGCACTTGGGACTAGTCCCAGGACTCACAAACACAACTCGTGGCTCCTTGTATCTGGGGTGAGGAAGAGGGACTGGCTGGTTCAACTTATTGGAGGAAGAGATGAAAGCCCAGGGGAGGTGACAGACTGGCTAGGGGCTCATAGATGGTGTCAGAAAAGGGCCTTGTCAAACCTGACCCTCGCGCGCCCCCTCCAGCACTTTACTCTGACTGAAGCAGCAATCCTCTCCCCACAGCCAGGAGTCCCGCCAGCATTTCCTCTACTTCCTGCCTGGTCAGGGCTCAAAGACCCTTGGGGTCTGGCCCTCTCCTTTCCTCCCAGCCCAGTCCCTTACCCGCAAAGCTTCTGTGGAGTGACCATTACTACCCAGGGTCTCTGCAGCTTCCGCCCCCCTCCTTGGACGGTTCCTGCTCCTTTGCTTTAAGCTTATCATCTTGTGAAGGCTTTGTGCCTTCCTCCTACCTGGGCCACATAAGTGGTCGCCCCCCAAACCCCCTTATGAGTTTGTACCAGGGAGATTGTCACAAGACCACAACTGCTCTCTCTCCAAGGCTCTGAGTCTCTTGAGGGCTCCGACTTCTCTCTTTGACCCCCGAGCTGGGAGAAATGCTCGGCACACTCCTGGGAGGTGTTCAGTAAATGTTCAGGGAAAGAACAAACGAATCTTCTCTGAGTTGTCTCCTGGGAGACCTCAGCACACACCGACCTTGAATTTTTCTGAATTTCAAATTTCTTGTTGTCTGTGCTATTTACTCAGCCTTAGATTGTGGGCCTTTGTATGTAATTAAAGCTGGTTTCTCTGGTCAAATATAAACTCTGTCCTTCCTGCATGGAGCTCTGTCCTTGGAAAACTGCTCAATCTCTAAGACTGTACCTTTTCTTTGAATCTTCCCAGAGATGTCTCACCCCACACATGAGCTGAAGGTCCCTCCATATCGTCAGTGTGTGGTGATGATTAAGTTGCGTCAGTATTAATCTGAATGCTGGTGATTGATGACTCCCATAGCGAAAGCAGGACCTCAGCCTCCCAATTGTGCTTAGAGATTGTGGAGTCCCCGGGTAATATCAGATACGATCTCATTTTCTTTTGCTCTGGTCTCCTTGTTGGGTCTCTTCTGGCCCCTCATTATTGACTCTGCTTCCTGCACTTTGTCAGAGTCCTGAATTTCACTCTGGTGCTGCCTCCCAATGTTCTCCAAATGGGACTCTGGCTTCCTGAATTAAAGTAGGCCCTGTGCCAGGAAGATTCTGTGCCTCCTTCTCACCTGGGCCCCAGACTGCCCCGCCCGAGTCTGGAGCCTCACAGATACTTGTGAAAGCAACTCTCTGCTTTTACTTGCAGACTCACTTCCCTGCAGAGTGAGTTAGAGCAAGAACTCTATCTAGCCTTTACTTCTTCATCTCTATTTTTCTCTTTTGCTTATGAACCCATCTGCCAACTTATGCAAATAGGTCCTAGGACCTTCCTGCCTCAGCAGAAGTACTTTCTCTGTCCTAGGACAGGAATCGTGGTTTGTGTGTGGCAAGCACCCCAGTTCTGTGTGGGTGGTGCACGTCTGTAGCTTTTGATCCCTAGAAGTTGATTCCATCAATCCCTTGAATTTTCTTGTTGAGCCTTTTATTTCTATTGCCTGAGACCCATTTAGAGGATTATTAACCACAAGTAGGTTGTGCCAGGGAAAAAAGGCCAGCTGGAGTCTAGAAATGACACAGAGAGGAAGGCAAAGGGTGGGTCGCATTGCAAAGTCTGAGCTGATGGGGAGCTGAACTTTGTGGGGTCAGTGACAGGGTGGCCAGACAGGAAGAGAGGGACGGGGGCTGGAACAGTAGTTCAGGATAGAAGAGTGCTCCCACAGTGCTCCAGTGGCGTTCATCTCACACTAACCACCTGTCTCCCAGGACAACCTCACCTACCTCGTGAGTCCACTGAGATGTCCCATGGCCCCTCCTTGACAATAGTCATCTTTTTCTGTTTCCTTGGCCACTGGGTGTGTACATGCAACCCTGTCTCTGGACTCCCTTGTTGGGGGGAGGTCTCTGCTTTGTCACCATCAGATGCCTATTTTTCTTGCCATCCTCTGTTTCTAGGAATCTTGTCTGCTTCTGGCACTTTTTGTCTGGACCTGATTTAATATTTATTTATCGTCTCAATCTTCATGACAGCTCTATGGAGGGGTAAGAGGGCTGAGTTAGCCTGCCCAAGGAACACAGCTGGTGAGAGGCAGTAAAGACACGGATGTCCTGAGAGTAAACACTGTGTGCCTCTTCTTTCTCCTCCTCTCCTTCCTCCTATTTCTCATCAGTGATTATTGATCACTTTCATTTAGTGAGGCAGCTACTCTTCTGGTTGCAGTGCCTCTAGATTAGGGGCTGCTGGTCAGACGGAGAGTTGGGAGCTATTCAGCAGTTGGTTCCTTTTATAGGATGATCACACATTTAGAAAAACATCTGCAACAGATATGGGAAGAGAGGTGATAGGAGGTGCAAATCAAAAGAGAAATTGAAATAAGAGGAACATTTTAGGTTAGCTAATTTAATATGAATGGGAAATTAATCTTGTCGGTTGTTTGTATTTAGAAATATTCTGTGCATTATGGTTTTAGGAGCAAAATTAGAATGTATTGATTCTGCTGAATCAGACAACTGATCTGTATCCAAGTCAACGGTAGACTGAGACAGACATGAAAATGTGGAGACTATGTTTATTTTCTTTATAAAACTTTTATTGTGAAAAATTTAATATTTATCAACAGCAGAGAAGACAAGCTCATAGTCTCTAGGTATCCATCACTTAGCTTCTGTGATTACCAGCTCTGGCTAACCTTGTTTCTTCTCTCTCTTGGAGTCTTTTGCAGCAAATACCTGGCAAGCAGTATGACCTTTAATAAAAACTGAAATATAATTATTACATCAAAGGATTTAATAATGATGCCTCATCGTCAATATCAGTCAATGTTCTAATTTCCCCGACTTTAATAAATGTGATTTTAAAAAGTTTATTTGAATAAGAATCCAAACAAGGTCCATAGTTGGAGATTACTATTGCCTTTTAAACTTCTTTTTTGTTCATTGTATTTTGTTGTTGTCTTTTCGATAGAAGTTCCCACAGTCCTTTGACTGATTACAGGTTTCTTGTCCCTTTTTTATATTGTTGCAAATAGATCTAGAGTTTGGAGGCCAGATTGAGGGGTGTTTTGTTGGAAGGTAACTTCTTAGGTGGCTGGTGCCTCAGGTTAGGAGACAGAGAATGCCTGATTGTTTGTTTTTCACGATTAGCAGGCGAGAATATCACAGCCTAACCTCATTCGTTTATTAGGGGTTGCGACATGGTGTCTTTCTAGTTTTACAGTTTTTCTTCATTTGTAAGCTGAGAAATATCTACTGAGAAGATCTTCACTTCACTAGGTTTTGATTCACCAAGAAATATAGTTTGTATAAGAAAGAGGATAAATGCTTGATTCTTCCCCTTTACTTAGAAGTTTTAAAAGAGTGAAATGATTACATAACCTCCTCTAAAGATGATCAAGGTTGCTTTCTTTTCCTTCTATTGAGTTTGTCATGGAACTTATTGTAGCTATTGCCCTTACTGATGCGCAAATCATACCATTTTTGCCTGGGAGCACCTATTCAAATTGGCCTATTGACACAACCCCACCAGTCACTCATAGTTTTCTTACTTTCTGGTTTCACAAGGTGTAACAGAGTCGTTGTTTTTGTGTCTTGGTCTGGAATACACCGTTTCTCTTTAGAACTCTGCCTCCTTTCATGGGAAATGGTATTTAGAGGCCACCATCTGAGTGCTAGGGATGCTCACTGGTTATTGTTTCTAGACCTTTTCAGTAAACATAGCTAGGAAATATGTGTTTGTTTTTAAATACATCACAAATTTATATTGCTACTTCCAATTCTGCTTCAGGATTGTTGAGTTTTTACTCACCCATATCAATCTGATATCTGTATCATCTTCCTTTTAGGCAAAATATTCCCAACTCTCATTGATACCAATATACTCTTTTGCAGTTTCCCCAAAACTCACACAATAATTGAGGCAGGGTTTTTAATTTTCTGGCAATCACAAGACAGAGTGGAGTTGGTTTAATTTGAGAGGAGTCTGTCAAAAGTAGGTTGATCCATATGTACAGTGACAAGTTTGCTTTGAGGACAAAGCAGTTCTGTGTGTGGTTTATGCTGCTGCCTGGATTGCAGGTCCCTGAGTATTTCTGAATCTACCTTTCCTACCTGTCAGCCAATAACAAGAGGAACTTTGTCCCGGGGAGAGTAAATCTCATACTATTGGTGACTCTAGTGATCATGGTGGTGGTGGCTGGCTGCCTTAGTTCATCTTTTACCCATTGTTTTTACCACAGGGAGTGGATACTCCTCAGGGGTAGAGTAAATAGGGTGAACCTCCCTCAACCACCATATAGACACATTATCTGATTCAGCTTGTTCTTACCAGGACAGTCTTTTTGCCTCTCTGGCATTCACTTCCATTTACTCATGTGCCACATATCTTTGGGTCTACTTTTCATGCTGTTATATTAAAATGGGGCTGAGGAAATACTAGTTACCTTGCCTGTACCAAGCCTTTCTTTCTGTTTATAACCGTCTTATGTTTTCTCTGAGAGAGGGGGAATAAAGACATTGACTTGGCATGGTTTATCGGGGGCAGGGTCGTCATTCACTAATGGTTATGCAAGGAGTGGGGAAATTTCCCTTGGTACTTTCAGATTACACTCCATAAAATCACTCAGTATCACTGGAGGATTCCAATCATAGGTCCATCGCTCCAGACAATGAAAAGGTAACAAGATTTGCTTTGTGACAGAGAATGGAAAGATTGGTTTGGGCTCTTTCTTAAGCCAAATATGGGAACCAGATTTCTTTGAGTTTTACTTTGTGGACCCTTGACACTGTCCCTGCCAATAAGAGGGGCCCCGTTTTCTAGTGTCCTTGTCTAATCTTTGGGATCCTTGTCACTGGGCAAGACTTGCACACTTCTTATTTCTCAAACATGATTTTATTTAACAGCCTCAAGACACCATCTTACTTTCAATATAAAAACCTACAAGGTTTGCATCTTAAAGAAGTTACCTAATACACACCAAGTCTACTTTATGGGTTAGACCATATTGATCTGTGGAGATGGCACTGGGTTGTCAATGGGGTGGTTTGGAGAAGCAGAGAAAGGAGATGGATTTTGACACTGCCACTTACTAGCCAGGTGACCTTGGATAAACCCACTCCCTCATCAAGTCCCAGTTTCTTATCTATTAACGGGAATGCTAGTACCTACTTCACAAAGCCCTGAGACTTCATTAAGTAAATGGCACAGTACAGCTGCATAATCAGCAGATGTGAGTTTACTCCCTTATGTGGATGACCAGATGAGGT
This sequence comes from Scalopus aquaticus, assembly GCA_004024925.1. NCBI lineage: Eukaryota > Metazoa > Chordata > Mammalia > Eulipotyphla > Talpidae > Scalopus > Scalopus aquaticus. The sequence continues at coordinate 31,972 of PVIJ01015202.1, forward strand.
CATCTGGATGACCAGAATGATTGAATAAAAATAATAAAATTACTGAATAAAATAGTTCCCAGCTGCAAGCCCACCCAGAGCATATTAACTTTGCTCTGGAAGAGTCTTCAGATGAAGGCAACATCAACCTTGCCCTTCCATCCCTAAAAGCACTGGTAGGCCTGAGAAGTGAGCTCTTTCTCTCCCTCTTTTTTCTTTGAAGCCACCTCCCCCTCTGTTCCTTCCCTCCTTTTCTGCCTTCCCTTAGTCTCCCCTCAATGATTTAGTTGTTTCCTTCACTCCATTTTCCCTCTTCTTCCGCCACTGAAATTGAACAGGACCATATGACATACAATGATCAGACTCTTAAAACGTTTTTTTATGAAAGCAGTAATGCTACATGTCCTGGGAATGCACAACTCTGGGGGGTTTTGTGAACTTTTCATGATGAAATCTGATAAGCTTCTCTGCTGCTTTTCTTTTCTAGCGTCTCAGTGGATTTGGCAACATCACAGTGTAGGGTGTGTAGAAATACCACATTCCACAACAAATCCATACAGTTTATGACTAGTGTTCTGGGCTCTCCTTGCTCTGTGTGCAGGGACAGTGGCTAGAGGAGCCTGGTACCTGGGTCTGCTGACATTATTTGTCTGTCTTGTAGAAAGATACCTTTTATCTCAATCAGTCTTCCTGGGCAAAACATCAGAAGTCTGCAACATATGAATTGAGTGAAAACTGAAACCCGAATTCAAACCTATGTCTTTCCAAACTCAAAGAGCAGAAAATCTTTTTTTTTTAAAGATTTATTTATTTATGCATACGAGCTGGGGTACAGACCAGAGGTATGGGGCTTCGAGAGGCTTCACCAGAGACAGAGTGGGGAGCAGAACAGGCAGATCAAGGTAAACACTGCTGAGGGGAGTAGCAGGCGAAGCAGGAGAGGTCTGCAGTGCCATGTGGGAATCTCACTGGCCGGGAGTTGAACTCCCATCGCTGCTCCACAGCGCAGCGAACCGCCACACCACCAGGGAGGCCCAGAAAATCTCTTTTCAACACCTAATGCATAGATAAGGTTTTCCCCAAATAGGAGAGAGACACTCAGCTGGGGGAGGGCGGGGGAGGTTAAGGGCACAAAATGGAGTAGAAAAGAACACAAGGGACCACGGAGATGGATCATGGGTGAATTGGGGGTGGGTTACCCAAGGGGAATACAAAATGTAAAAGACATAAATAACAATAAAAAATATATATATATATATAAAGATAAGATTTTCCAAGTCCTGGACTTCACATTAAGTTAAAGCTATGTAAAACTAAGCTCCATTTTTATATCACCTATATGACAGCCAGACTATCCCATCCATCCATCCATCCACCCACCTCATGCAGCTCTGTATTCATCTGCTCACTCACTGAATCATTCACTAATACATCGAACAAATATTTTCTATCTGTGTTGTGCAGGACACTACCCCAGGCACTGAAAGTGAACATAGACTAAAATTTATACTGATTTTTCCCTCAAGGAGTTTCCAGTGTGGTGGAAAAGTGAGGTCAAGGGTGCAGTTTTCTATAATGAGATAGATCATATCACAGTAGCACAAGCAAAGATAGATGTGGTGCTGAAAAGGTAGAAACTACTTCTGTCTGGGGATAGGACCCAATTACTTGTCATGAAACAGGTACTCCATGAGTTTGAAGAACTGGGTGGCATTTTCATGGCAGGTGACAAAGAAACGAAGGCTATTCTATGCAAGGGAAGTGAATTTGTGAAGGCAAAAAAGTGAGAAAGCACAGGGTATGTTTACATGGTGATAGATCTTAGGCAGTGAAGGGGTGGGTTGGATTATAAACGCAGTTGGGGTCTGATCTTGGAGAGCTGGTTGTGTTCAACCAGGGAGTTTTGGCCTGAGGTGAGAATTAGTCTGCAGCATCAGTGTATATGACATGCCATGTTCTTTTATTTCTTTTAATCAGATTTAATTTGCTCTGAGACCCCATCTGTATGTCTGGCAGGAGACCCGCTATCTATTATGAGACTTCAGCCCCTCCTCCATGGTTTCATCAAGGAATTTAAAGCTTATTTAGTGTTAGAAAAATTGGGAGAGGACCCAAATTCATCTTTCCATGGTAGTATCGTTTTTTCCTAATGTATCTGTGAAGTTCTGATTTCTACCCTCAGGTGGAAATGCCCCCTCTCTGCTAGCTTTTGCTTCTATCCTGAAACCTCTCACTTTTATCCTTTCCTCTAACAAGACTATCTAAATATTAATTATCTTTGCTCAATAAAACATACACACACAAGCACACCACCTATTTCACAAACATGCAAACACACATGAAAACTTACCTGCTATTTTTAAGCTGTCCCAAGCTGTGCATTTTGCTACAACTGCTCCCCCCTTTCCTTTCCTTCCCCCATGCAAACCAAATGGAACGTCTATCAGCCATATTTCTTGGCCTGAGGCCAGGAACAGACAGCGGCCTGAGACTGGCAGTCTGTCAGCTGAAATCCTGAGAGCTGAGGGTGCATGATTACCAGAAAAAGGGAGTTATATTTTTCTCTAATTTTTAAATTCAAGAAGGTGTCTATTTCAGAAAGTTGTCCACCCCCATAAACAAACAGCTAAGGAGAGAACTACAGATAACGAGGAAATATTTTGCTGAGTTAAACACCTTAGAAAACAACTTTTCAATATATCTTCAACTAGATTTCATAACTCTATCCTTGTCAGTTATCTTCATTTTCTGGGAGTGTAACTAATACTTTTGAGAAAGGTGCAGAAAAACTGAATTGAGAGACAGTCCCAGATTTTAAAAAAATATTATGTAATGTTCTGCATATAAAAACTACCCCTTATTTGGAATAGAAACATACAATTTGTTTTAACAGAGGATTTGTCTTGCTTTCTTCTACCATGTTGAATAAATTTAAACAGATCAGTTTGAAGAAGCTCTGAGGAATTGACTCTCCTGGAGTGTGTGTGTCTTCCTGTGGCCCTGGTGAGGCCGCTTGCACTGTCCCCTGTTCAGCCTGGTTCTCAGTGGCCGACTGCCCCTTTCAGGCTCCTGTGCTCCCAGGGTGGGGTGCTCTTCTCCCGTGTCTCCTTCCTCTAGTGTCCAGGCCCCTTGCTCCTGGACAAGGAGTGGGCGAAGAAGAGGCCCTGGCCCACCAGGAAAGGGGCTGCCTTTGGAGGTGCAGAGCTATCGGTGTCTTGGCTGCCCTCTGCCCGCTGACGCTGTCTATCCTTCGGGGCAGGCCTCACAGATGTGGCAATGGCACTTACAGTAAGGGGCAAGGGAGAGGCTGAGCAACCTGAGAGCTACGGGAACTGCAATATAGCTTGGGCTCCCCTGAGCTTCTGGAAGGAGGCCATTGTGTGTGGGGACAGCCATGGGGCTGGAGAGGAAACTGGGCTTCTAGAAGGCAACCCTCTTTGAGCCAGTCTCAAGGCTTAGCCATACCCTTAACCTTGTTACTTGGCCGGTTGTGGCTCACCCCACAAAGCTGACCATTTGGCTGCCCCTGGGCAAGGCTGGACTAGGTATTCATCACTTAGTCCTGTTCCTGGTGTGACATTCCTCACTGAGGAGGTGTTTGAAGGGCGGAGGAGGCTTTGAGTGCTGAAAGCTCTGGAGTGGAAAAAGAAACAGTCATAAAAGTTGGAACAATGAGAGTGAGGGCCTCTGGTACATACTAAGAAGTGGATAAACATTCAGTGTGGGCCAGAGGAAGCAACCTCAGCAGAGGAGATAAGAAGTCTTTGCCTGTTTGCAGCTTACAGCCAACGGAGGGGTTTTGGGGTTTTGCACACACCCACAGAGGACACAGCTCTTCCTGGGAGGAAGAGTTCGCCATCATCAAGCCCAGAGCACCCCCGCCCCTGCAGCTGTGGACTCTGTGGGGACCCCTCCAGTGCTTTCACTCTGCTTTGAGTTATGAGGCTGCTTGTATAAAAAGGCCCAGAGGCATCACTTAGAGAAAGGATTGGGGATCTAGGCGGTAGAGACTTTCTGTGCAATCCAGGAGAATTGGCCTCATAGCTTAATCCACCTGAAGCCAGAGAGGAAAGAAAGCAAGTTTTCTGTTCTGCAAGAACAGAAGGGGGGATTCTCAGCCCAGGAGGAAGACTATTCATGTTTAAGTATTTCCTAAATCTTTGAGATGTATCAAAGGGAGAAAAGCTGCTGCAACCCTTGTGTCTGATTATGTGAGCAGAAGGCTTCTTGTTTTAGTTGAGGAGACTGCTTGAGTTCAGAAATCCATGAGCAGGCACAAGCTTTTGCAGAGAAGGAAAGGGTGTCTGTTAGGGCCCTGGCTGCACACTGTGCCCTGTTCCTGCAACACACCTGGGGTTATTGGCAGAACACCATCCACTTGGGGAAGGCTACAGTTTTTTTCAATTTGGAGCCTCTTTCCAGAAGGTACTGTGGCTAAGTTATGCCAGACTGAGGGTTGACCAAACGTCTTCCTGTTCTCTTTCATGGGGCCAGCCAATGGGCTGTTGCCCTCAAATCTGGAACAGATATAAAATATGGGCAAAATATTTTTTTTCTAAAATGGAACACTTCCCAAACTGCAAATTGAAGCTACTGAACTTGGCAGATGAAGTGTGAACAGAGAGATTTCTAATTGAAGGGACATATGACTTCTGAGTGACATTTACCAAAATAGGAGGAGGAATGGGAAGAGGGTGGATGGCTTTAGACCAGCCAGGGTGCACCATCCTGCCCTAAGCATCTGACATCTTTCATCCCATCCCTGGCAGTGGTCGTGCCTGTGTTCACAGTTGTTTGCTACAGGGCAGCTCGCTACCCCACAAAGGCCGCCATGTCCTCTTATTCCTAAGTCTCAGAGAACTTGATCTGGGGTGGGTCAACAGTGCTGCTCACCCAACTATCCTCCTAGTGGATGCAGGGGCCAAGGTCCTCACTAGATGGCCAGGACCGCTGTCCACTATCATGCAGAGGGATCCCTGCTTGTCTTTCCTGGGCTACCCTGGGTCTATTTGCAGGTAGATATCTTCTAGGTAGTTTAGAGCTAATATATTCCCCTTTTAAAGCTCATACATGCCTTGGGAGAGTACACTGGGGACTGCATGTAAGTAACTGAATTTGGCTGTTGACAAAGCAGGTAGGTGCCTGTTTGTTGGTTTCATAATCTGAATCATTCTCAAATAACTCCTGTTCTCTTCAGCTTTATGACACTGCCTAAGTTCAGACTCAAACTTTTTTCCCCCATCCCTTATAACTCTAGACTCAAACTAAAAAAAAGAAAACGGCTTTATTCAGATTTTTTGGTTGCAAGTAACAGAAATTAAATTTGCAACCTTAACCCAAAAGAAAAGAAATGAATCAGACCCTGCTTCCTTCCAAATTCACAAGATGCCCCAGAGGGCTGGTGCTGGGTCTCAGGAATGGAAGCAGAGACTGCACTGTGGAGTCCAGATAGCCCTCAGTTGGGACAGTTCCTCTGTTTTCCCC
>PVIJ01015203.1:0-37420 GCA_004024925.1 Scalopus aquaticus
GGGTTGCTTCCATACCTTTGCTATTGTGAACAGTGCCGCAATGAACATATGGGTGCATGTATCCTTTCGGATTAGTGTATTTGTGTCCTTTGGGTAAATTCCCAAAAGTGGTATTGCTGGGTTGTATGCAAGCTCCATGTTGAGCAGTTTGAGGATGTTCAACATCACTTATAATCAAGGAAATGCAAATCAAAACCACTATAAGATACCACCTCACACCTGTGAGGATGGCACACTTTAAAAATACAGGCAACAACAAATGCTGGAAAGGATGTGGAGAAAAAGGAACTCTTCTACACTGCTGGTGGGAATGTAAACTAGTTCAACCACTATGGAAAGCTGTATGGCGATTCCTCAAACTGCTCAACATGGAGCTTGCATACAACCCAGCAATACCACTTTTGGGAATCTACCCAAAGGACACAAAAACACTAATCTGAAAGGATACATGCACCCATATGTTCATTGCAGCACTGTTTACAGTAGCAAAGGTATGGAAGCAACCCAGATGTCCAAAAATAGATGATTGGATCAAGAAGATGTGGTGCATATACACAATGGAATACTATTCATCATGGAAAGAAGATAAACACATGCAGTTTGCAGCGACATGGATGGAATTAGAGGGGATCATAGTGAAATAAGCCAGAAAGAAAGAGAAAAATATTGAATGGTTTCACTTATAACAGGACTATAAGGAAACCAAATAGGAGCGAGACAATCAGCGGGGGGGGGGGGGAGGCGGAGGGAGGGAAGGAAAAGGGCACAAAATAGAATAGAAAAGAACACAAGGGACCATGGAGATGGATCACGGGTGAATTGGTGGTGGACTACCCAAGGGGAATACAAAATGTAAAAGACATAAATAACAATAAAAATATATATTAAAAACAATGTTAAAAAAAAAGGAAAACACACATACATATATCCAAGAACAGCAATAGCAATGGTGATAGCAATAAGATTACAAGTCACTGATCAGGTAAATGAATAATAATTTGACTGCTTAATTCTCAGTAGAACATCATAGACATGTTTTAAAGAAAATGTATTGATGCATTATTGTGAGTTGTTGTTTTGTTTTGTTTTTTTTTTTTTCAAGCTGAGTACAGGCCAGAGGCGGTGGGTGGCGAGAAGCGAGAGGGTTCACCAGAGACAGAGCGGGGAGCAAAACAGGCAGATCAGAAATACACTGATGAGGGGAGCAGCGGGCGAGGCAGGAGAGGTCTGCCGCACCATGGTGGGACTCTCCCCGGCTGGGCTTCGAACCCGCATTGCGCCCCGCCGACAGCTCCACAGCGCAGCGCTCAACCGCTGTGCCACCAGGGATGCCCTATTGTGAGTTTTAAAATGAAAAAAAAAAATCCAAGTTTTTTTTTCACATTAACTTAATTTTCAATTTTCAAACCTATTAAACAAAAGATACTGCAGCAATTGTTGAGCCTTGCCTTATCTCACTTGCATCATAATGCTAACACCTTTTTTATTAAAAAACTACTCTCTGCTCTTTCACTATTTCTAGCTCTGATATCTGCTTTCAGAGGTTGAGCTACTGCATGTTTTCTATTTGCAATGAGAATGCACACTGAGATTACATTTGGTATCTGAAGTTAAAGTGCCCTCTTGTGCTCAATAAAAGTAGCACAATAAAGACTAAAATAGCAGCATGGCATGTTTGTTTTCATATAATGGAGTATATCAAATGTGTATAAAATGAATATTAAATTTCTTATTCATGAACAAGTTAGTAAAATATATATTTAGCTTTGTTTCATTTTAACAACCTCATACTAAACTTTATTCAGTAGTTTAAATCATGCATTCTGCATGTATGTTTTTATATTCTGCATTTTGTTATTACAATACTGTCAGCATAAAATGGAAGCTCTAAATCACATTCTCTTACACTACAGTAAGTATAGCTTAAGACTTAATAGTTCTTTAGTTCTTTCATGACTAAGGGCAAACACTAGCCTCTCTACTTAATTTATACTGCCTGCACCAATCATGTCACTTGAACCAATGTATTCTATTTCAAGAATTTAAATGGCATCAGTGCTCAAAACATTGTACCCATGAGGGAGAGCCAATACCAGCACAATCTATGTTACCTGTGCACAGTCAGCAACTACAGGAAATCTGTACAGCAAACAAAATAATTTCCTGCATTTATCCTGAAAATTTTCAAAAAGCTGTCAAGGGACTATCAGAGATTTTATAATACTTGTCATTCAGACGATACCATGATGCCAATAACACAGAGACTTATCAATTTGTTGTAAACAACAAGTTATTAATTCAATTTAATAAGTTATTAAGTTAATAATTTAATCTTTAAATTAATAATGGGTCAGAAGAGAATATTTAAAATAATCTAAATCACATATTTTTCAAGTGTAACGGGTAATATAAACCATAAAATTATACCACAAACACAGTCAGTCCTCTAAAATGGCAACATGCATTTCATATAAACTTTAAGAAAAGAATTTAGTTATTAAAATAGAGCATCATTCTAAAGGGAATATGAAATCAAAGAGAATTCTAGGAGAATCTGATTTGGTTGTCATTAGATCTGAAAGAATCTTGGATAATTAATAATGGAGTGGTACACAAATGTAAGGTTAAAATATAATCAAGGGAATAAATAATTTTTATCCTGTTGAAAAAAATTACATAAGGATGAATATGTATACGATTCTTCCACTTGAAATTATTGCCTTAGTCTTTTTTACCAAAATTTTATGTCATTTAATTTTTTTAATTACATTCCATTTTTTATAACATAATCCTTTGGTGGGGACATAAAGAAGAACCACCATATAGAAAAACAAATATATTCTCCAGATAATTTTGGTCATTTTCAGTGTATCAGTAAATAATATTTGCCTAGTTTCTTAATAACGTGACTTTACATCTAATTCAGCTCTTTGTTTTATAAATTGTCAGAAAAGAACTTAAGATTCTTGAGAAACTGGGCCTCCCTGGTGGCACAGCGGTTGAGCGCTGCACTGTGGAGCTGTTGGTGATGCGAGTTCAACGCCCAGCCAGGGAGAATCCCACATGGTGCGGCAGACCTCTCCTGCCTCGCCCGCTGCTCCCCTCAGCAGTGTATTTCTGATCTGCCTGTTCTGCTCCCCGCTCTGTATCTGGTGAACCCTCTCACCGCCTCACTCCTCTGGCCTGAACCCCAGCTTGTATGTATAAATAAATAAATATTTAAAAAAGAAAAGATTCTTGAGAAACTATTACTAGTATTAATCTCTTCTACAATATGTTAATGATATGGTAATCTCTTCTACAATAAGGTAATATTATCTTTTTGTTCTATGATTTGTTAGGTAGCTTTATTTTTTATAATTAACTTTTTACTCAACACTTATTATAGATCCAACATTTGACTGAACATATTTTTAAAAATCTTATTCAATCTTCACAATACCTAAGGTTCAGAATGGTAACACAAATATTCAAAAATTAAATATTCTATATGGGTTGGAGATGATGTGTAGCTTTACTATTTTTTTAAATTAAAGTATCATTGTGCTATAGCACTATAAAACTTTCGAGGAACATCATTGAAAGTCAACATGTGTATATGCCACACTAAGTTCACCACCGAAAGTACAGTTATATCCTTCACCATACAATTGTCCCCCTTTACACAGTTTACCCAAACATATTCTGCCTTTATTTCTGATAACTACTAATTGACCTTATAGTTTAAAAGGTTATTTTTGTTTTAACTAGTTCATTGTTTTATTTTCTCTATATCCCACATATAACTAAAATCATATGGCATTTATCTTACTATGTCTGACTATTAAGCATACTACCCTTTAGGTCCAGCTATGTTGTTGCAAATGACAGAATTTCCTCTTTTCTTAGAACTTAGTAATAGTCCTCAGTGCATATATACCACATCTTCTTTATCCAATTGTCAGTTGATGGGCACTTAGGCTGTTTTCACATCTTAACTATTGTAAGTAATGCTGCAATATACATGGGGATACACATATGTAGCTTAATTCTTAACTGTTCTTGCAATTAAATGATATTTCCAAACCAAATTTCAAGTCACGGCAAACAAAACTATTATATGTTCTTTATTTAATGAATATATATTCTTATATTACTTGCATAAATACATTAATATATATTGTATATATTATCCTTACATATACATACACATATATAAATCTCCTTTACATAGGATAAATACATTTTTCTTCTATGAGTCATATATAGGTTAACTTAAAGAATATAAATAATTATAAGAGCATTTGTTCAATTTCCTTTTAACAAAATTTTAAATAGAATAATATATTAGGTTCTCCTGCTTAATATCGAGATTCTGAGCTCATTTTTTTAAGTTACTGTTATCTGTAGTCCTAGTCATGTAACAAGGGCTCTCAATATTATTTTTCCCTTTATAAAATAGATCTTCATTGTATTTAGTTGCTATCTCTCCTGTAATTCAATGTCTATTGTAGATATGTAGCTAAAGTAGCAAGCTACATTAGTGACAAATATGGCCCCTTAGGCGGTACTGATAGCGTTCTCATACAAGACAAGTCCTTTCCCTCTCTCCCCATTCCCTCCATATTTCCATAGTAGTTCATATTCTTGCTGTCTTTTTAGAAGATGAGGTTGTAAGAGTGATAATTTGAAGAGCATTGTCTCACAACTATAAGATTATAGGATCCATACTAGATCATTCTTTAAAAAAGAAAAAAAAAAGTCATTTATGATTTATGTGCTAAGATACAGGCACAGTTATGTGATCTTCCAATGGATATTAAAAGTCCAGCAGATGAGGCAAGATTCTGAGGACCATACCAGCTTTAGGTATCTGTTTGACAAAAGGTCCTTGAAATCCATGAAAAAGTCTGGTGGCAGCTCAACATTTTAATGAACAAAAAGCCATGTTTCTTTATGCCCATCAATCACTCTCCTTTTTCCTTTTCCCTGGCTATTCCTTGGATTCATCAGTTGTAACTCAAGATATAATACTTTAGAGTATATACAAGTTTATAGAAGTACTAAAAACATTGACTATATAATTAATAACTAATTTGGCAGCCATAATTCTCTATTGGAAAAACTAAAAAAGACAGTCTCTCTCTCTCTCTGTCTCTTGGTCTGTCTGTCTGTCTTTCTCTCTCCTCCTTCCACCTCTTTCTCCTTCTCCCTGTTACTTTCTCTCCATAAACGTAGATTCTAGTATATTCCTGGTTTAATCTATACAAGGTGAGGAGGAAGGACATATAATCAATGCAATTCATTTCTATTCAAAAGAACTAATAAAACAATATATCATGTGTGTGTGTGTCCCAGGTCATGAGGTTAAAAAAAAAAAAGAAAATGGAAGTAATTTCCCCAATGCCTGTGCTTATAGGCTGTTGGTTGATTCTGAATATCTCTTCACCTTGATCCTCACTACTGCACGGGGAAAAAGTATCTGCCTCTTTGAAGCTTCTAACACAAAAGATGAAAACACACAACAAGAAGATTAAAAAACAAGAAAACAAGAGCAAAGATGTGCTTGCCTCATGTTGCCTAACTTGCATCTGGATACAATTTTATCAAGGTGGGAGACAGCTTGTCCCGAAAATTTCACCCACATCTAGCCCCTTCTTTTCTCCTTCAAATTGACAAAACTAGCCAGACACCGCAAAGTAAATGTAAAGAAGATATGAATTATGTGACAAAAATATTTGTACATTTACAGCAAGTAACATGTGGTTTGAGTTTCCTTCAATAATTCCACACACTTCTTTGAAGTGGAAGAACTGAGATCACATTGTACTTTTAAAGTGGGCAGAGAAGCATGATCCAAGCATTCATTCATTTCACTGTTTGGACATCAATTGTGTTTCCTGAGGCTAGACTAATTTCCGAGGATGGAAAGGCTAGCTAGCAAGATCTCTGTCTCTGCATTGTTTACACTGCAGGACAGGATACTCCAAGAGCAGAAAAATGATAGTGGTTTCTCCAGTCTTAGACAAAGAGAAGAATCATGAAAGATGAGTTACTCTAGGTGTGATATAAGCTGTGATAGAAATAAGTAAGAATTATCCCACTAAACAAAGGGCCAGTGACAAACCAAAAAAGGCAGAGGATATTTTTTGTGTTAAGGCCCAGATGTCAGAAATAGTAGAGTATGTAACTTCTCATGTTTAAAAGTTTGTTTTGTTTTGTTTTTACTGTGTTTCCTCAAATCCATTTTATAAAAGTTTGATGAAAAGTATAGGGTATAGAGTCTTGTAAAATTGACATAATCTTATTTATATATAGCTATATATATATAAAACTATATATATAACTACATAGTTATATATATAGTAGTTTATTTTATTTGAGTGTACATATACTATATATGATATGATATATGTTCATATATATATAAACCAGCTCTATATTGGTAATAAATTCCTTTTGTAATTGTTCCTTCCATTAATGGAAGTAACTGAGAATAACTACTAATAGTTTTAATATGTATGTAGACTAGATAGATTTTTCAATAAACAAAACTATTTCTGATGATAATCTGATGCGTTTATACTAACAAGAGCAACTGTTATTCTCAACCGAATGATCTACCTATTAAGTTATGATAATTTGAAGAACGTTAAAGTAAATCTAATAATTACTAGAGTTCATGTACCTTGCATTTTTTCTTTTGAAATTATAAAAGATAGCATTGAATTTTTAATAAAATGTCAGAATTAAACATAATTGAGGGTTGCTTATGTTTTCCTTTGACTATTTATCAAATAGCCCATCCATGAAATCCAAAGCTTATAAACAATTTTGGTGGAAAATATCAGTATTTTTCATTAAAAAGGATCTTTAACTGGAGTTCTATTTTAGTGTTGTTATTTGTGTTGAAATTAAATCAGTAACTATTCCCTTCTTAATATACAATTAATCTTATTTTAATATGCTATTTCACAGTATTTCACTTTCAGAGGGTTGAGCTCAGGGTTGACCTATTTCACTTTCAGGTCCTATTTTATTTTTTATTAAATATATAATTAATTAATTTTAATAGCGATAACATTCAGTAACCCCATTAGGTATTAAAGCCATAGTGCAACTAATGCAACTTTCCCATATTCCTCCACCATAGGCCATTGTGCTACCTTCCCTCCCTGTTTTTTCCCTTTCCCACACTTCCTTTTCTTGTGTCTGAGTTAGGTAGGGAGCTGCCAGGGATTAGTTTTTCAGTTTGTCTTTATCTGAATATTTTTTTTAAGATTTATTTATTTATGCATACAAGCTAGGGTGTAAGCCAGAGATGTGGAGAATGAGAGGATTCACCAGAGACAGAGTGGGGAGCAGAACAGGCAGATCGACTGAAGTACACTGCTGAGGGGAGCAGCAGGCAAGGCAGGAGAGGTCTGCTGTGCCATGTGGGAATCTCCCTGGCCGGGTATTGAACTTGTGCTGCAGTGGCTCTCAACAACTTCATAGTGCTGCGCTCAACCCTCTGAGCCAGCAGGGAGGTCCTATCTTTACCTGAGTATTATTGTAGTTACTTTATATTCCACGTATTGTGACACCCTCCAGAATTTAATTTACTTTATCACAAGGCATTTTCTTTTCAAGTTCCATCCATTTTGCCTGAAATCATGAATTTAACATTTTTATCTCTAATTAGTATTCCATCATATATATGTCATATCTTCATGATCGACCCATCTATTCTGGGGCACTTAGGTTGTTTCCATAGTTTAGCTATTGTTAATAGTGCTGTAATAAATATGAGATAGCTATTACTGTTTTGAATTTATGTTATTTTTTTCAGGGGTGAGGAGGGTTGATGCCTAGGAGTAGAATTAATGATTGAATGACTGAACAATGAATGTTTTGAGACACCTCCATACACATTTCAGTTAGGACTGGGATAGTTTTCACTCCCACCAGTACTGTAGGAGGGTCCCCTTTAGTCCATAACCTACCCAGAAATTTTTGTTGTTTCTGATAATTTCAATATGGGTCATGATATGAGATGGTATTTCATTGTGGTCTTGATTTACATTTATCTAATAGTAAGTGATTATGAACATTTTATCAAGTGACTGTTGGCCAGGTTAGTGTCTTCTTTGGATAAGAGCCTTTAACTTTTGGGTCCATTTTTGCTTGGGTTATTTACTTTGTTTTGTAGAGTTTTATTAGTTCTCTGCATAGTTTTGATATCAGTTGTTTGTCAAATGTATGCTGTGTAAATATTTTCTCCCATTTAGTAGGGTGTCTTCACTTTAGTTATCGTTTCTTTTACTGTACAAAAGCTTTTAAATTTGATGTAGTCCCGGTTGCTTATGTTGTTTTTTGTTTGTTTGTTTTCATTGCTATTGGGAATTAATCCCTAAAGATATCACTAAAGCTTATCTCATGAAAGGTTTTGCTATGTTTTTTCTATGTATTTTATGGTTTAAGTTTTACATCTAATCTTTGATCCATTTTACATGTTTTTGGTGTGCTGTATGAGACTGTGGTCTACCCTTGTTTCAATGTATGTTTTTGACTTCTTTGTCATAGATTGTCCAAATATATATGGGTTTATTTCTGGTATCTCAATTCTGTCCCATTGGTCTTGTGTCTATTTTTGTTCTAGTACCAGGCTATTTTAATTATTGTGGCTTTAAATGTAACTTGAGGTCTCCATTTTCTTTCTTCATTGTCAAGATTTTTTTTTTGCTATCCAGTGTCTGTTGTGATTCCATATGAATTTCAGTAGCATTTGCTCTAGGTCTTTGAAATATGCCATTGATGTTATTATTGGGATTACACTGAATCTGTGTATTTCTTTGGGTAGGATGGCCATTTTGAGAATGTTGATTCTTCCAATCCTTGAACAGGGAATATTTTTCCATTCCTTTGTATCTTCCTCTATTTCTTTCAACACCTTCAGTTTTCTTTGTATAGATCTTTTTTCTGCTTCATTCTATTTAATCTTAGTAATTTAGTTTTTCTTTTCTTTTGGTATAATTGTAAATGTGATCACTTTCTTAATTTCATCCTTTTCTATCTCTGCTTGTTATAAGGAGGCAACTAATTTATGTGTGTTGTTTTAAGCCCTGCCACTTTGCTAAACTGACTAATTGGTTCTGTAAGTTTTTATGTGGAATCTTGAGGGTTCTCTATGTCCTTTGTAAATAATGATAGCTTTACTTTTGCAATTTGGATTCCTTATATATTTCACTGGCCTAATTGTTCTAGAGAGAATCTTGATTTCTATATTCAATAGCAATGGTGAGAGTGGACATCCTTGACTTGTACCATATCTTAATGGAAAATATTTCAGTTTTTCATTATTGAAAATTATATTTGCCATGAGTTTATTGTAAATGGCTTTTACTATGTTAAGATATGCTTGATTTATCACAGTTTTTTGAGGATTTTTTAAATAAATGGATGTTGGATCATATCACATGCTTTCTCAGAATCTATTGATATGAAACCTATCTTTTGTTGTTTTTTGTTTATTTGGTGAATTATATTGATTGATTTTCAGATATTGAACCAACTTGTGTTCCTGGTATGAATCATACTTGGTCATATATGATCCTTTTGATGCATTGTTGGATTCATTTTGGTTGGATTTTATTCAGGATTTTTGTTTGTCTTCATTAGGTAGATTGGTCTGTAGTTTTCTCTTTTTGTTATGTCTTTGTTTGGTGTTCGTATTAGAGCAATGTTAGCCTCATAAAAAGTATTAAGAATGATTCTTGGCCTCCCCGGTGGTG
Organism: Scalopus aquaticus; assembly: GCA_004024925.1. NCBI lineage: Eukaryota > Metazoa > Chordata > Mammalia > Eulipotyphla > Talpidae > Scalopus > Scalopus aquaticus. Next base: position 9,753 of record PVIJ01015203.1, read on the forward strand.
CAGCGGTTAAGCGCTGCGCTGTAGAGCTGTCGGCAGCGGTGACGCGAGTTCGACGCCCGGCCGGGAGAGTCCCACATGGTGCGGCAGACCTCTCCTGCCTCACCCGCTGCTCCCCTCAGCAGTGTAGTTCTGATCTGCCTGTTCTGCTACCCGCTCTGTCTCTGGTGAACCCTCTCGCTGCCCCACACCTCTGGCCTGTACTCCAGCTTGTATGTATAAATAAAATAAAGCTTTAAAAAAAAAAAAAAAGAATGATTCTTTCTTTTTCAAGTTTTTGGGGAGAGTTGAATAAGATAGGCATTATTTAATCTTTGAAAGTTGGCAGAATTCACTTGTAAAGCCATCTGGTCCTGGACACTTGTTTCTTGGGAGACTTGATTACTGTTTCAAATTCCTTGCTTGTGATTGGTTGTTCAATTTTCTATTTCTTCCCTTTTCAATATTAGATGCTTGTATAATTGTAAGAATTTGTCTATGTCTTCTAACTTATTGAATTTTTTAACATTAGGTGTTCATAGTAGTCTCTCATTTTCCTTTGACATTTTACAGTACCTTTTGTGATTTGTCCACTTTCATTTTTTGTTCTATTCATTTGGAATTTCTCCCTTATTTTTTTGGTAAGCCTTACTAGAAGTTTGTCTATTCTGTTTTTTTTTTTTTTTTCAAAGAGCCAATTTTTAGCTTCATTGAACTTTCTTACTGTCTTTTTAAAAAAAGATTTACTTATTTATGCATACAAGCAGGGGTACAGGCCAGAGGTGTGGGGTGGAGAGAGGGTTCACCAGAGCCAAGAGTAGGGAGCAGAGCAGGCAGAGGGACAGACATACATTGCTGAGGGGAGCAGAAGGCGAGGCAGGAGAGGTCTGCCGCGCCAAGTAGGAATCTCCCTGGCTGGGTGATGAACTTGTGTCGCCACCTCAGACAGCTGCACAACACAGCATTCAACTGCTGTGCCACCAGGGAGGCCCTCTTACTTGTCTTTTAAATTTTATTTCACTTATTTCCTTTTGATTCTGTTCTACTGATTTTTATATTTATTTGTTCTTTTTTTTTCTAATTCCTCAAATAGAAAGAGAAGGCTATTTATTTGTGCTTTTTTGTTGTTTTTGATTTTGGCCTTTGAGTCAAATATTCCTCTCAGCACTGCTTTTGTTGTTTCCCATCAGTATTGAGTAGTTGTGTGCTCATTTCATTTATCTTGATGCTTTTTGAAGTTTCTTTTTTCATTTCTTCATTAACCCAGTGGTCTTGTTCAGTCTACAAGTATTAAAAGATTTTTCTGCTTTCATTTGATAGCTGAATTCTAGTTTAATACCTTTAAGGTCTGAGAAGGTGCTGGATAACACTTCAGTCTTCATTTAATTATTGCGTGTGTGTGTGTGTGTGTGAGTGTGTGTGTGTGTGTCAGAATGCGGTCTGCTCTTTAGAATGCCCCATTATTACTTGAGAAAAGTGTGTTTTCTGCTTTATTGGGGTGTAGTGCCCTGTCTATATCTACGAGTCCCAGGAAGTCTAATTCTCTATTTAATCTATTTTATCCCTGTTTATTTTTTGTCTAGTTGATCTGTCCATTGGTGAGAGTAGGATGTTGAAACCTCCTACCGCTAATGCATTTCTTCCAATGTTTATTTTCAAAGTTTATAATAGCTGGGCAATGTATTTTGGTGCTTTTTACTTGAGGCATATACATTGATTATCATTACATTTTCTGATGTTTCATTCTTTTTATCATTATATAGGTTACTTCCCAATCTCTTCTTACCATTTTTATCTGAAAAAAATCTATGCTATCTGGTATAACTATGGTGTTCCCTGCCCTTTTTGTAAATAAAGTAAATCCCATTTACTTGTTAGAACTGTTTTCCAACCCCTTAATTTGAGCCAGTGTTTGTCTTTGAAATTTAGTTGTGTCTCTATGAGACAGTAAAATGTTGGATTCTGTTTCCTGATCTAATTAGATACTTTGTGTCTCTTAAATGGTGAATGCATTTTGTTTTTGTTTAAAGTGACTATTATTGGGCCTCCCTGGTGGCACAGGGATTAAATCTCAGCATTATGAAGCTATCTGCAGACACTACAGCATGAGTTACATCCCAGGCCAGGGAGTTGTGCCACATGGCACAGCAGATCTCTTTTGTCTTGCACACTCCTTCCCTCAGCAGTGTACTTCAGTAGATCCACCTGTTCTGCTCCCCACTCTGTTCTGGTGAATCTGGTCATCTTCCGCACCTCTGGACTACACCCAAGTTCTTGTATGCATAAATAAATAAAAAAAACTTAAAAAAATAAAGTGACTATTATGTTATAGTCCAAATTTGCCATTGTATTCCTAATTTTTATTATTCAATTTAATTCCTTCTTTCTTTCTTTGTGGATGTTCCTCTCTTCAGCTTTAATGTGTAAGTGCCCTTCAACATCATTTTGAGGGGTGATTTAGTGTTTTCAAACACCTTGAACTTCTATGTCTGAAAAATGCTTTATTCCTCCCTCATATGAGAAGGAGAGTCTTGCAGAATACAGTGTTTTGGCTGGAAGATTTTGTCCTTAAGTATTTGGAATATGTCACTCCATTCTCTCTTTAGTTTGGTGTTTCTTCAGAGAAGTCTGATGTTAGCTTGATTGGAGTACATTTATAGGTTATCTGCTTCATCGCCTTTCCAGCTGAGCATTCTTTAATTATCCTGAATTTTTGGAATTTCACTAATATACCTCTTGCTGTCAATCTTGATATTTCTAGATATGCTGGGATTCTTTTAGCTTCTGATATATGTACATTTATTCCCTCCTCTAGGTTCAGGAAGTTTTCCTCCATTCTTTTTTTTTTTTAAGATTTATTTATTTATGCATACAAGCTGGGGTACAGGCCAGAGCCATGGGGAGGCGAGAGGGTTCACCAGGGACAGAGTGGGGAGCAGAAAAGGCAGATAGACGGCAACACTGCTGAAGGGAGCAGTGGGCGAGGCAGGAGAGGACTGCCACACCATGTGGGAATCTCCCCGGCTGGGCGTCGAACTCACGTCTTCGCTGCTGACAGCTTCACAGTGCAGGGCTTAACCGCTGTGCCACCAGGGAGGCCCTGTTCCATTATTTCTTTAAATACACCTTCTGTCCCTTTCCTTCTCTCTTCCCCTTCTGGTCTTCCCATTATTCTTATGTTGTCTTTTCCCATAGAGTTAAATAGTTCTTGGATTGTTATTTAATTATTTATTTATTTATTTATTTATTTTCTCTCTTTTCTTCTCTACCCTGGTTCTTTGTATATTTGCATACTCATTTACACTAAATCATTGTTCCACTTCATGTTTTCTACTTCTAAAACCTTTTCCTGAATTTTTCATCACCTGTATTTCTCTTTTGAAATCCTGAACTACATTTTACTTACTGAAAGCTTCATTTTCTGTCTTCAATTCATTAATTTCATTTCTAAGAACATTAATTTGTTTTCTGAGTTTTCTTCCATTTCTTTGAATTTCTTTATCACTACAATTCTATACTCTGTATTTGATTGGAAGAACATAGCTTCAAATTCTATAATTTGTGATTCTGGAGATTTCTTCTGTGCGTGTTTACTGTTTTCTCGGGACTCATGTTTCTTTTTGTTGGGTATTTCCTTCTTCCCATTATAAATTGTATTACTCAGCTGCTCTATAGTTGATTTCTTCTGGCCAGAGCTCCTCCCCCCTCTCAGGTCAGGGTTCTCACCTAACTAGAGGAGCTGGTGTTGAGGGGAGCAGTGAACACCACAGGAGACGTCTGCTTCACCATGTGGGTCAGCTCCCTGGCAGGGGATTGAACTCATTCAGCAGTGGCTGGCAATAACTTGATAGTGCTGAGACTTTAACCCCTGCACCATCAGGGCATCAGGGCTGCCCTGTCTTTGTATTTTTAAAGAAGTGCACTCTTACTGGTGATTTTAAAAATATATCTAGATGTGGGCCTCCCTGGTGGTGCAACGGGTTGTGTCCCGACCTATGAAGCTGTCTGCATCCGCTGCAGCAAGAGTTCGATCACCAGCCAGGGAACTATCTCACATGGCACAGCAAACCTCTCCTGCCATGCCCACTGGTCCCCTCAGCAGAGTACCTCAGTCAATCTGCCTGTTCCGCTACCCACTCTGTCTTTAGTGAATCCTCTCACCACCCACGCTTCTGGCCTACACCCCAGTTCTTGCATGCATCAATAAATATATATATATATATATATATTTATATATATATATTTATTTATATATATGTATGTATGTGTGTATACACACACACATATATAAATGATAAGACTACCAAAAAATTATTTCTTAGAAAGTGAATTAAAATGCTCTAGCAAATGAAAAGCGAATAAAGTTCTCTTTCTTGCCACATTTCAAGATATTGTGAGCATCTGTAACATACCAAGATATCTATCCACTTCCGTTCCAGTCTCCATATATGCCAAGAGATAGAGTGTGAAAAATCTAGATATAATCTCTATGTAGAACCTAGGTAAAGAAAAGTAAATATACATGTCTTTTTACAAAAGAATGCCTGTAGGAATTTAAACAAAATTACTATTTTCAGAAAAATATATATTTTTGGGAAAAAGCCATGGGAGAAAACCTGCTATTATTATTGTTATGCAAGACTAAGAATTCAAAATCCAGAAAGAAAAAAAATTAGGTGAAAAGAAATGAATATTGAACTCTACTTGTGAAGTTACTTTCAAAAAGCAACAATTTTTAGAGCAACAATTCTCAAATATTAACATACATTAGAATTAGTTGGAGTGTGCTTCTAAAGAAAACTTTCGGCAACCCTCTTGGAAAGATGTGAGATCTCTAAATATTCTGACTGAGATGCAGACACTTACAATCACTGCAATCTTAAAATATCCAGTCAAATTGCTGGATAGCATATGATTATCTAGAAAATGGTGAGATTATCAAAATAAGTGCCAAATCCAACAGTTTTTTCTATATATCCAAGAAGCTGTGGGAAAGTGTTCTTAGGAAATGACTATCTTAAAGATGTGTCTTCTTATTTTCTCTGCAACTTTAAAACTGTGCTGTGAGCATCTTCTCAGCAGTTCATATCTCAAACACACTCTCTTTCTTTACATCCTCAGCAAGACTTTGTCCCTCTTCTTTTTACTTTCATTTAGTTCCTGTAAGAAGGCACTGTGACTTTGTATTCATTTTCAGCAGTCCATGGATCCTGAGGATAGCTGAATAGAAACTGACTATTTTCCATATTAAACAATCACTTCAATTAGTCACACTATCATAAACTCTTCTTTATGATTCTAATTATCAGCTGCCATTCGTGAAATTACAGATGCGATGCCAAGCATTCTGGAATTTGTCATCTGTCCTACCTTACAAATGACCTTCCTTTAGTTTCTTTTGTACACATTTTACCTTAGAAAAGTGTAGTTGTATAGCAAAGAAAGTCTCTGACAACACTAGGAAGTTATATGGGAGAGGTGACTGTACTACACTCTTTGTAATTCATGTGATTACGAAAGCTGTTGTCATTAAGCCACCGGGGACCAACACTTCAGTATATTTATTTAAGGGTAGCAAAATTAATTGTCAACAAAGTATACTTCTCTTTTATCAACTACATATTTAACAGCACAACAAAATTTTTCTACAGATATTTGTACTGAAAAAACTTAAAGGAATAGCCAATAACACTATTTATTGCCCAGATTTGACTAAGTAGTATGCTGACACATTACCTAAGAAACATCATATGCTTTGAAATTAAACATTTTCAGTAAGTGCATCAAAGAATTTGGTACCAAACTATAGCAAGAATTTCAGATATCTGTTCATATTTATCCCACCTTGCAGTGTTATAAAAAAAAAACTACCACAAGCACTTTAAATAAATGATCCATAAGCAACTTAAATAATGAAATAATGAAATGTCTCCTAAAGAGAAGTATTCTAACTACTCTCCAAATAATTACTCCTCCAAACCAGAATATCTTTGAGAATGAAAAAGGGCACTACTAATAATTATATCAGCACTATGAACACAAAACTTGTGTGTTTCTCAGGCAAATCAAGATGTATGTTATGTTTGTCTCTACAGTTATTACTCAAGGTCTTAAATAAATATTTAATGATTATCTATTATATAAATAACTTTCAGAATACAGTATTGGACTAATATAGGTTTTTTGATGACAAATAGCAGGGAGACTTTAGATACTTTTTTATTTTGGAATGGAACAAAGACTTCCAAAGGAGACTCAGAGAAATGTCTCTGCTCATGTCTTTTTTTTTCTGAATAGATCTTGGTCTCAAACCTTATGAAAATTAATATGTGTATATACTATATTAAGTTCACCATGAAAATTCTAATGTTTTCATTCATTGTAAAATTTCTCCTTTATCCCAGTCTACCTACCTCAAGCCTCCTTGTCGTAAATAATCACTAATTGGTCTTCTTTATGAAGCCTTCCCAGATCCTTTCCAGGTAAAATTGAGTTCTCCCTACTGAAAACTGCAAAAAAAAAAAAAAGTTGGTGGGTTGTGGGGCCAGGGAAAGAGTAATAAAATTACTAAGGTTCTGGGCCTCCTTGGTAGCACAGCGGTTGAGCGCTGCACTGTGGAGCTGTCGGCAGCAAGCGATGCGAGTTCGATGCCCAGCTGGGGAGAATCCCACATGGTGCGGCAGACCTCTCCTGCCTCGCCCTCTGCTCCCCTCGGCAGTGTATTTCTGATCTACCTGTTCTGCTCCCCACTATGTCTCTGGTGAACCCTCTCGCCACCCCGCGCCTCTGGCTATACCCCAGTTTGTATGTATAAATAAATAAATATTTTTTAAAAATTGCTAAGATTCTTTCACTATGATTGTGTGGCAAAAGCCATTATCAGCAAGCAGTCTGTAACCATGATGTACACTTCACATGCACATTCAATTCATCCCCATGTAACTGTAAACACACATCTGACAGGGTTCCCAGGAAGAGAGTAGGGGTCTATGCCACTTTTGTACCTAACCTTCTGTCCCAAAAGTAAAGAATATGAAATTGTCTATGGCTCCTCAAATCTTCTCCCATCTGCCTGAATCTATAACATGACATTGAGCATTTGCATTAGATAGATGTTTTATATTATGAATCTGAAAAAGTGTGAATTTATATACCTAAATATCAATAATACAGTGTTACAAACCAATGTGAGTTCAATAAAAATAATACAGGTTTTAAAATTGTGTGCTTCTACTTGTCACTGATATCAGTGCTGGATGAATAAACACATAATTTTTTAATTTTAATATATATCTATATTGAATTAGAATATGTTTGAGTTGTTTGGATCATTAGTTTCAGGAAATTTATTAAGATATAAATTCAGACTATTACTGTGGGTAGCTGCAGTGTCATCTCAGAGATGCCACCTGTAAGCACCTGCAGCTGCTACTGTGAGTGGATCCTGGCCCACTGCTTGCTGGAGAGCCACAGATCTACTGATCCTCATTGATGGTAAAGCGCCATCTTGGATGAGCAGCCTTTTGTTTGGAAATTATGGGCACTGTGGACCGTATCTGGGGTGAGATAGCTGGCCACATGTGACCTTAAAACTTTTTCTCCCCTGGACCTCCCTGGTGGTGCAACGGGTTAAGTCTTAGCCTATGAAGATACCCGCAGCCACTGCAGCATGAGTTTGATCCCCAGCCAGGGAGCTTCCCACATGGCGCAGAAGACCACTCCTGCCTTGCCCGCTGCTCCCCTCAGCAATGTACTTCAGTCATTCTGCCTGTTCTGCTCCCCACTCTGTCTGTGGTGAATCCTCTCACCTCCCCACACCTCTGGCCTACACCCGAGCTTATATGAATAAATAAATCTTTAAAAATACAATAAGTAAATTAAATCCACAACATGATGCTTGTGGATCCCATTCTTAAAAAGAAAAAAAATTTTTTCTCCCCTACTTGTTAAATAAACCCCATTTTTTTCCCCTGAGTCCACGTGGTCTTGCAATTATGCATGTGGGTCAGAACCCATAGACAGTGACCTGTTCTCTTCCTAGCCATTGTCCTTGACCCACTATAGGCCCTACTATAGCACTGTTTCAAGTTCATTTTAGAGATAGAGCTTATCTTAGATGTAACAACACACTCAACTTATAGGTAAGTACACTGAAGACAATTTCTACCTCAAAGGCAACACAAGCAAATTTGTCTCTTATTTTCTCATTTTATGGACATTAACACTGGAAAATTTTCAGAAATTGGGCATATAGCATACATTTTTAAAGTGGAAGCAAAAATAAAAATGATACATTTTTGTATATTTCAAATTGTTCTAAATACTGCATTCTTAGTTTACTTATACCTTATTTCAAATATTTTTATATAATTTAAATTGAGTATTACTTATTTTAATTCTGGCCACAGCCACTGGGTAATGAATTAATCTTTAAGGGTATTCATGGATTGGCTTTTATAAGATCTCCTTATGAGGAGGATTAAAATCTTAGGTAGAATATATAGAGAATTTAGTGTTAATCTTTCTACAAGTATTTCTGGCACCCAATGAAGAGACCCATGGTATTCATTCACAAACATATTTCTATACTGTCAAAGGAGAAACTGCCCTCAGAACTCTGTTTCTACAGAATCTACAGACTCTTCTGTAGTGTTTACAGACTTACCAGACTTATCCACTAATTCTACTATTGACACCTAGCTCATAAGGATATCAGGAGTTCTATCACAGATTACAAAGAACAGTCAGCATATTGATAACTTCGATATCCTTTGCTCTCTGGCCACATGGAGATAAGGCTACAACCAACCTTATACTTCAGAGTATTTCTTACATTATTCCATCACTTGCTTGCTCAGTTACTCAATTTATTAGATTATGTTATGATCCAAAATTTAAAATTCTCAAGGCCTTTATTTGAATTTTTTTCAAATTTTATTGTCAATCTAAACTGTACTTCTTTTGCTTTAGCCCTATTTCATTCACTCTAAAACTTTTATTATTAATAATCATTATTGAAATAATGTTGGCTTACATTTTTGTTTGTATTTTGAATGTATATGATACCCTCATTTCTGGTGATGTTACCATAGCATTCCTCTGACAAAGCACAGAATTCTCAACTATAGTCTGTTGCTCTCCCTCTCCACTTTGAACGTGTCCCTTCCCCTTCTAGTAACCCTCTAATATCTCAGTTCTGAAGACAGCTTCCAAGGGCTAGTTTTTGAACATGGCTTTATGTAGCCCTTTATCTGGTTTCTCTATATTCCACATATATATAATTATCCAGTATGTGTGTTTTCTTATACTTTTCTTTTTATCATGCTCTCTAAATCAATCATTTCACTATGAGATTTTTTTAATTTAATTAAAATAAAAACCATTATCTGAAGAGGTGTGAACCTTTGTCCCCAAATAATTGTCATTATCTGAAGAGGTGTGATCCTTTGTCCCCTATGCAATGTTGAAAACTAATGTTTCCTCAATAAAAAAGGGAAAATATTAAAGTAAAAAACAAAACAAAACAGTATTTATTAAAAATTTTCTGGAAAAAAGAAATCAACAAATACTAGATCAATCAGGCCTCCTTATCCTCTTCCTTGAGAGATAATTCACAGAACAGTAAAGAAAACATCAAGGTAAAACACTGAAAGCTAAAAAATGTTTCTTTACACTCCCTACATATTTACATATAACAAATTGTATTCAGATGATCTTAAATTCTTACCTCTAAAACATGCCAATTAATAGCTGAGTTAGTTTCCTTGCTTTCTGGAAGGAAAAAAGCTTTGAATAACTAACATGTGGATTGGTGATTCACGTTATTTTACATATTTTCCAAAAGTATAAAAATATGTATACTGCATCAATAAACATTAAGAATTGATTGCAATGCAATTGTTCATATTCAATATCGCTGAAGCATAATTTATTAAATCATATGTGGAATATATTGTAGCCATTTTTCACTGTATTTCAACTGGTGATATCTTTTTTTAACGTCTATAGAATACAATTAAGCTATATAACCATTCAATTTCATTACATATTTACATATACTCATCCTCTGTTTAAATACATAAGAAAGGTTTGAAAATAATAAAATCCTGTGAAATTGAGTTATTTCTGATTTTTTAACTAAGTGTTGCTTAATTATTGCCTAAAACTGAAAGTCAAATTTTGATAGGCATATACACAGCATACACACAAACACATACACACACATATCTTTTTTTGTTGTTGTTGTTATTTATGTCTTTTACATTTGGCATTCCCCTTGAGCAGCCCAAAACCAATTCACCCATGATCCATCTCCATGGTCCCCTGTATTCTCCTCTCTTCCATTTTGTGCCCATATCCTCCCCTCCCACCCCACCCCGCCACCCACTGCTGAGTGTCTCTCTCCCACCCGGCCTCCCTATAGTCCTGTTATAAGTGAAATCATTCGATATTTTTCTTTTTCTTTCTGGCTTATTTCACTGAGTATGATTCCCTCTAATTCCATCCATGTCGCTGCAAATTGCATGTGTTTATCTTCTTTCCGTGCTGAATAGTATTCCATTGTGTATATGTACCACATCTTCTGGATCCAATCATCTATTTTTGGATATCTGGGTTGCTTCCATACCTTTGCTATTGTGAACAGTGCTGCAATGAACATACGGGTGCATATATCCTTTCGGATTAGTGTTTTTGTATCCTTTGGGTAAATTCCCAAAAGTGGGATTGCTGGATAGTATGGAAGCTCCATGTTTAGCAGTTTGAGGAATCGCCATACAGCTTTCCATATTGCTTGGACCAGTTCACATTCACACCAGCAGTGTAGAAGAGTTCCTTTTTCTCCACATCCTTTCCAGCATTTGTTGTTGCCTGTATTTTTAATGTGTGCCATCCTCTCAGGTGTGAGGTGGTATCTCATAGTGGTTTTGATTTGCATTTCCTTGATTATAAGTGATGTTGAGCATTTTTTTATGTATCTGTTAGCCATTTGCTTTTCTTCTTTGGAGAAATGCCTTTTGAGCTCTTCTGCCCATTTTTTGACTGGGTTGTTGGCCTTTTTTTTGTTCAGTTGTGTGAGTTCCTTGTAAATTTTTGTTATCAGTCCTTTATCAGATGTATGGTGTGTAAAAATCTTTTCCCAGTTGGTAGGGTGTCTGTTAGTTTTGGTTAATGTCTCCTTGCTGTACAGAAGCTTTTTATTTTGATGTAATCCATCTGTTTATCTTGCCCTTCACTTCCTTCGGTTTGAGGGATGTGTCTTTCAAGATTTTGCTGAGATGTATGTCATGTAGAGTTTTGCCTATATTTTCTTCTATACATTTTATGGTTTCAGGTCTTACATCCAGGTTTTTATCCATTTTGAGTTGACTTTTGAGCAGGGTGTGAGGTAGTAGTCTAGCTTTATTTTTTTGTATTTGGCTGTCCAGTTTTCCCAGCACCATTTATTGAATAGACTGTCCTTGTTCCACTGCATTTTCTTTGCTCCTTTGTCAAAGATTAGTTGTACATAGATACGTGGCTTTAATTCTGGGTATTCTATTTGGTTCCATTGGTCTTTCTGTCTGTTTTTGTTCCAGTACCATGCTGTCTTAATTATTATGGCTCTGTAGTATAATTTGAAATCAGGGAGTGAAATTCCTCCGTTTTCTTTCTTTCTAGTTAATAGGGCTTTAGCTATGTGAGGTATTTTGTGGTTCCATATGAATTTTATCAGTAGTCGATCTATTTCTTTGAAGAATGTCATTGAGATTTTTATTGGGATAGCATTAAATCTGTAAATTGCTTTTGGTAGGATTGCCATTTTGATAATGTTAATCCTTCCAATCCATGAACAAGGGATGCCTTTCCATCTTCTTGTGTCTTCTTCTATTTCTCTCAACAGAGTTTTGTGGTTTTCTTTGTATAACTCCTTTATGTCCTTTGTTAGATTTATTTCCAGATATTTGATTTTTTTGGTTTTGATTTTGAAGGGGATGGATTTCTTCATTTCTTCTTCTTCAGATTGGGTGTTTGCATAGAGGAATGCTACTGACTTTTGTGTGTTGATTTTGTATCCTGCTACTTTACTGAACTGGTCTATTATTTTGAGTAATTTTCCTATGGAGTTTTTAGGGTTTTGTATATATATTATCATATCGCCTGCAAATAGAGACAGTTTAATTTCTTCCTTTCCTATTTGGATCCCTTGAATGTCTTTCTCTTGTCTACTTGCTCTGGCTAGGACTTCTGGTATTATATTGAAAAGTAATGGTGAGAGTGAACATCCTCGCCTTGTGCTTGATCTTAGGGGAAAGGTCTTCAGCTTCTCACCATTGAGTATAATATTGGCTGTGGGTTTGTCATATATGGCTTTTATTATGTTGAGGTATGTTCCTTCTATCACAAGGATTTCAAGGGCTTTTATCATAAATGGATGTTGCACTTTGTCAAATGCTTTCTCAGCATCTATTGATATGATCATATGGTCTTTGTTTTTCTTTTTGTTGATGTGTTGGATTATATTGATTGATTTTCCGATGTTGAACCATCCTTGTGCCCCTGGGATAAATCCCACTTGGTAGTGGTACACACACATATCTTTAATGAAGGAATCCCATGACTATTTTTAATCATATTCCTTAATTCATTTGTCATTTCATGATATATTTTATTATAAATAAGAGAATAAGAAATAACATATTAATTCAGGAAATAACATATCATCCTAATTTTTTTATAAAATAAACTCACAATAATAATTCTAATTTGTTTAAATATTTCATTCAATTGTTTTTACTTATTTTTGCATGATAGACTATAATTTTTTATTTTTATGCTCTTTTTATGCTATTTCTCAAGGAAAGTTATTAATGCTCTTTAGTCAAAAAATTATTTTTTTTCTGATGGAAAGTTATTAAGATCCAAGTAAATTGCTTTAAAAAGAAAAATGGGTTTGTAAATTAATGAAAAATGGCAATTATTTCTTCATCATACAGTTAATTGATTTAAATATTTTCATTAAGTTTGCTTATAAAATATAATGGAAAATGAAAAGAATGTTTGCAGAAAGTACTATAGTCACAGAGGCAATAAAGAAATAAACTTTACTTAAATTTTCTTAAGTTTTCTGGGTGGATAAAATGCCAATGAGTGAAAATAATAATACATATGGTTGATAGTATTTGTGATAATTATGTTCTATAAAGTTACATCAAACATCAAATAAGTAATTACTTGACTATTATTCTTAGATAAATATATAGGTATGTGGCTTTGATTCTCTGGTGACATTTTCATAAACTTATCAATATATAACATAAAATTGAAAACCAACATTAATGTAAGTCATGTTAGAAAGAAATATTTTAACACACATATATTTCAAGTAATATATATCACAGCATCTTTGTTTTTAGTAACACTGAACACTTCAACATTATACTTCAGAGCCATCTGATCATCAAAGTCACCAGTAAAAAGCACAGAAACTGCAAAAACAAAGTGACACTAAATATACAACAGGCCCCACAGATACTGTGGAAACTGAAACAGGAAGGCAATCCACCATCTTAATTCAACAGAACATAACAGAAAAGAACTGTCAGATGACTCAAAAAATTTTCCCCAATCTCAACATGTCCAATATAGACTGTACAAATCAAGGAAGCTCAAATAACCCTTGGTACCTAGGAAAAATTATACCTACATCAAGACATTCAGTTGTGACACAGAAGTTCAAGAAAAATAAAATATATTGAAGCTGGAACAGGGAAGAAGCAGATAAATTTTAAAAGTACGTCAATCAGGCTAATATCAGCCTTCTCTGAACAAACTACACAGGCAAGGAGAGAATATAATTACATGTTCCTCACACATAAAATAAAAACTCTTGGTCAATAATACTTTATACTATAAGACTCTCCTTCAGATATGAGAGAGGAATAAAGATGTTTTCAGACATAGCAAAACTCAAGAAGTTTACAAACTTTAGACCAATAATTATTGAAAGGAGCTTACATATCTAAACCAAAGAGAGGGAAATGCACAAAGAACTGAATAAAGAAATAGATTGGGCTATAAAAACAACAACAACTAAGAATAAAGTGGAAAACCTCATATTGTCTTTTTCTGTAATATTTTATGGGGATACCCCAATGTTACTTCACTTAAAAAATAAATGAATTAGAGTGACATCATCAACATGGTGGTGAAAGGACACTAGGATCAGGTGCTTCCCAAAAGGAAGTAATTATAGAGGAATACCAGTGAAGCCAGAGGTGATCCAGAAGCACAATACAAACCAAACATCCCAATGGTACTCTAGATGTGGAGAGAGACTGAAGAGAACAAGTAAGAAGGGGAAAAATTCATCTGACCCCTTCCCCCATTGCCTCCCTCATGGAGCTGGACCTCAGCAGCCACAAGCAAGAAAGGAAGAGGATCAATGCAGAAAGCCAAGAACTGAGGCAATGGAGGGATCCCAGCAAAAGAAGGGTGGGCACAGGGGTATCCCCAAGCCTCTAGGAGTGCTAAACTCGAGACTGTGGCACTCGGCTCCTCCCAGCTGCACCCAAGTCTCAAAAAGTGCTCCAGAGAGGGCAGCTGGAGCCGCCCTTCCCCACTCAGTAAAGCCATGATATTCTAGCCACCGCTGAGATGTCTGAATGTAACCCCAGGTGGGGCGCACACATCCCCCCTCAGAAAGGTGGAGGTACTCTTGCTGGAGAAGCACGGGAAGGAAACCCACCCAGCTGAGCACCTGATGGCTCCCCACCCCACCCCCTCAGCAAAGTGGCAGCTGCACTATATCTCCGGGGAGCAGGGTGGGAATGAAACTCCAGGCAGGGTGTGTGAGGCCCCCTCATTCCCAGACCCAGACTCAGCAGCAGTAATAACCTCAATTAAACACTGGAGGAAGCAAGGGGAGGGAAACAGGGATGATCCCTAGGGGCAAATACCAGCAGCAAGGTGATAGCCTCAAGTAAATACTGGAGGAAGAAGGGGAAGGGAAACAAGGTTGATCCCTAGCAGGGAGTACCAGTGTTGACTCCCAGGCAGGGGTTTGGCAGCAGCACCTCAACCAGAAAAGGGCAAACCCCAGAGGTGGGGACAACAGAAAGCCCAAGACCTCAGGGGCAAAAGACTGTAGAACTCTCCTCACATATGCACATACCTTAAAGGCCCAGTAGGAGTGCCTCCCTCTGACCTGGGTGGTCTCCATACATTTTTAATTTTTTTTCTTTTCTTATTTTTCTTTCCTCTTTCTTCTCTTATTTCTCTCTCTTCCCTTTTTCTTTTTTTCTCTTCATCCTTCTACTTCTCTTTCTCTCATTTTCTCTCTTTTCTTCTTTCCTTTTCTTTTCTCTCTTTTTCATTATTTTTCTTTTTTCTTCTCCGTTAATTTAGCTGCAATATGCTTCATTTTCCTCTATACCAATATCTCTAGGAAGGCTCCCCAACCTAAAGCTGCAATGACTATCTCACCAGGAACCACTAGTGTAGTGAGAAGTAATCCTCCCCTGATTGTCCAAGTGTTTGTTTTCTGACTGATCAGTTACCTACTATCTGTCTCATTCTATACTATTTTTGTTTTCTAACTCCCCTATTTCCCTGATCTAACCATCATCAAAAAAACATATATTTTTCCCCCTACTACCTTCCTTCCATCGCCTCCTCACTCTCCACCCTACCCCTCTCTAACCCCTCATTGCTTCCCTCATCTTCCAAACCTACATAAACTACCCTTTTCCACAACACCCCTTCATTCTCTCCTAACTACCCTTGGATCCTAAAACATGCTGGAGACACACGTAGAGGGACACAGACATTCACCAGAGAAATAAGAGTACCCGGACAGTACTCAGCCACAACAACTCACACTCTAGGAAGTCACAACCACACCTCAGTAAGAGAAACCAGAAGTCATGGCCTACCAGCACTAGTGGTACAGGGGCACTACAAACAGAGCAAAGCAGAAGGCCAACATTGGGAAGAAAAAAAATTACAAGCAATTCTGGAAACAATACACCACAGAAAGAAAGCCAAATGCCAGAATACAATAATATGAAAATAGAAGACTATCTCTGCCTGACAGATAAAGGCTTCAAAATAGTCATAACAAAAAAATATATAGAATTAATTGAAAGTGTAGAAAAGCAGAGACACATAAGCAAAGAACTGAAGAAAGAGAATAAATTTCTAAAGAAGAAATTGAAGGAAGTGGAGGACAGCCAAACAATAGTAGAGGAGCTCAAGAACTCTAGAAAAAGCCACAAAGATAGAATAGAAGAAATGGAAGAAAAAATCAGTGCCCTCAAAGATATAGACATAAAAAGAACCAAAATAGAAAAGGAAAGAGAAGTACAGAGAACTATTTGACACCACGAGGAAAGGAAATATAAGAGTCATAGGAGTCCCAGAAGGTGAGGAGAGAGAACGAGGAATCGAGAAACTATTCAAGGAAATAATTTAAGAGAATTTCTGAACATGAAGAAGGAAATTTAAATGGACACACAGGAAGTTAGAAGGACGCCAAATTACCATAATGAAAAGAAAACTACAGTGAGGCACATAATAGTAAAGCTTCCAAAGGATCAAGATAAGGGGAAAAAAATTATGAAAATGATAAGGGTGAAGAAACAGATAACCTATAAAGGAAAACCAATCAGGATGACATCAGACTTCTCTGAGGAAACACTACAGGCTAGAAAAGAATGGACCCACATATTTAACAAACGCCAAGCCAACAAATTCTAACCAAGAATACTCTACCCTCAAAAGCTCTCCTTCCTCTAAGAAGGAAAAATAAACCCCTTTTCAGACAAACAAAATCTCCAGAAATTCATCACTACTAAACCCATAATTGAAAAAATACTGCAAGAAACCCTGAAGTCAAAACCAACAGAAGAATGAATAGGAAGAACAGAAATAGGTAGGAATAAAATCACAAAAAGGCCAACAAAATGGCTAATATGGATTTCAATATATCAATATTAACTCTGAATGTAAATGGATTAAATTTATAATAAAGAGACACAGAGTAAATTGGATTTAAAACCAGAATTCAACCTTTTGCTGCTTACAGGAAACATATTTAACTACAAAAGATAAACAGATTGCTTGTAAAATTATTTTTCAAATGGACCAAAAAGGAAAGCAGGAATAGCTATACTTACATCAGATAAAATAGACTTCAAAGTTAAAAAAGTAAAAAGAGGCATAGATGGTCATTACCTTTTGAAAAAAGGGACAATTTATCAAGAAGACATAACACTCATCAATACACCAAAATATTTCAACTATTATCATCTCTGAAAACAGAAATTGGAGAAAATACATATATAGTAGGAGACTTCAACACACCACTCTCACCAATGGACAGATCAATGAGACAAAAAATAAGTAAGGACACTAAAGTCCTAAATAAAGACATAGATCTCATGGGTTTAACAGACATATACAGGAAGTTGCAATCAAAAAAATCTGAGTACACATTCTTCACAAGTGCACACGGATCATCCTCCAGAATA
Source organism: Scalopus aquaticus (assembly GCA_004024925.1). Classification (NCBI taxonomy): domain Eukaryota; kingdom Metazoa; phylum Chordata; class Mammalia; order Eulipotyphla; family Talpidae; genus Scalopus; species Scalopus aquaticus. The sequence continues at coordinate 27,236 of PVIJ01015203.1, forward strand.
GATCACATACTGAGACAGAAGACAAACATTGACAGATACACCAAGATCAAAATCATACTAACTATCCTCTATGATCATAAAGGTATCAAACTGGAAATAAAACACGGAAAGAAAACAAGGAAGACAGAAACACATGCTATTGGAAGACCATTAGATCAATGAGGAAATCAAAAAAGAAATTAAAAAGTATCTTGAGATGAACAACAATGAGGATAAAACTCTCCAGAATATATGGGACACAGAGAAAGCAGTTATAAGAGGAAAATACGTAGCAGTAAAAACAAGAAAGATCCCAAAGAAACAACCTAACATCTCACCTTAAAGACCTGGAAAAAGAACAATAAAAGAACCCAAAATCCAGTAGAAGAAAAGAAATAATAAAAATCAAAGAAGAAATAAATGAAATAGAAGTTTAAAAAAATCCAAAAGATCAATGAAACCAAAAGCTGGTTCTTTGAAAAAATAAAAAAGATAGACAAACCTCTAGCCAGGCTCATGAAGATAAAATGGAAAGAAAGCACAAATAAATAGGATCCTACATGACAGAGGAGAAATTACAACAGACACAGCAGAAATCAAAAGAATAATCAGAGACTACTATGAACAGTTATATGCAAACAAGTTCAACAATCTAGAAGAGATGGACAAATTCTTAGAACTATACAAACATCCTAAACTAGATCAAGAAGAAAGAGAACACCTAAACAGACCAATTACAAGCAGTGAAACTGAAACAGTAATCAAAACCCTGCCCAAAAACAAAAGCCCAGGACCAGATGGTTTCACAAATGAATTCTAACAAATGTTCAGAAATGAACTAGTGCTTATTCTACACAAACTTTTTAAAAAATTTGAGAAGGAAGGAATACTACCAAATATGTTTAATGAAGCTGACATAACCCTAATACCAAAACCGAACAAGAACAAGACAAAAAAAGAAAACTACAGGCCAATCTCTCATGAACACTGATGTAAAAATCCTCAATAAAATTTTAGCTAATAGAAGCAAACAATGCATTAAAAAGATAATTCACCATGACCAAGTGAGATTTATTCCAGGGGCACAAGAATGGTTTAACATCAGAAAATCAATTAATGTGATCCAACACATAAAGAAAATGAAAAATAAAAACCATATGATCACATCAATAGATGCTGAGAAAGCATTTGACATGGTCAAAAATCCATTTATGATGAACGTCCTCAAAACTCTAGGGATAGAAGGGGCATACCAGAACATAATAAAGACCATATATGATAAACCCAGGGCCAATATCATTCTCAGTGGTGAAAAGCTGAAAGCCTTTCCCCTGAAATCTGGAACAAGACAAGGATGTCCACTGTAACCACTGCTTTTCAATATAATACAGGAAATCCTAGCCAGAAAAATAAGATAAGAGAAAGGCATACAAGAGATCCAAATAGGGAAAGAAGTAAAGCTATAACTATTTTCAGACAATATGATAACACTGCTCAACAAATTTTTACAAAAGTCTTATCACTTAAATAAGATTAGTAATTTCGTACCAATTTGTATGTGCTCAATATTAATATGACAGTCAAATTCTAATTTTTGGCTTTTTTTGTAATCTGCAATAAATTGATGCTCACATCACAAAATGTATACCAGTCACTGGCCAACAAAGTTTTACAAAAGTCATGTTACTGAAAGAAAAATAGTCATTTCCTATCAATTTGTATGTACTCAACACGAATATAACAGTCAAATTCTAATTTTGGCTCTAGTTCTTTTGTAATCTGCAATAAATTGATGTTTACATCACAAAATGCATGCCAATAGTAATAGACCTACAGTTAATGCCTGTAAAAAATCAAGTCATAGACTACTTCTTAGATTTATTCACTTGTCTCTTGTACAGCTGTTCAGGAGCATCTCTGGGGAGTGTCCAGCAGTAGTCAGCCAGTATTGTAGAGGACCATTTTCCATGGTATCTTTGTTCCATTAATGAGATATCTTGATGAAAATGTGTGCCATGTTCATCACTAACCATCCCACAGTTTTCAGGGAAGAAATCAGCTGGGAATGAAGGAAGTGGATCTTTAGAGACAAATTGCAGCCAAGTTTCTGATACTGCATCAGAATGTTTTCTACTAGTTCCTTGTAGTTTTCTGCCCTAACAATCCCAAGAATGTAGACACTAGGCGAAAATCATTCCATGTTTGTTTCACATCACCCTGCAGCAAGTTGAAGAACAGGTCATCTCAATGCAGACGGAAAGATTGGGTAGACTATTCTCAACTTCTTTCGCTTTGTTGTTCCACCAGAAAGAGGAGGAACCAAGCAGAAATAACAGTTTTTGATGTGGTTGCTTGGCTCTCTCCACACCATGGGGACTGCAAACAGCATTGATGGTCTTTTGCTATTTCACCACTATGAAAGCTGTGTTATACATGTAGCACAGCATATATGCGGGAGCCAAGGCTTGTCTTGGTCACCAACCTTGCATCCAAAGGTAGGATGATAAGCCTTCTGCACTTGAGAAGTGATACTTTTCTTCTGGTTGGCAAATGTCACTTCCCATAAATAGAGCAGAAATTGTGCACGCAATTAATGCACTTTCAAGGCATTACTGTTCTGTATTGTGCCTAAATGGATAAAATAATAACAGTTCTATGGAACAGTAGCTTAAGCTCTCTCGCACAAAGTCTGAAATATTTTCAATGCTCAACCTTTACGACAGGGCATTCTATAGTGCTCTGCTGACATCAGTTTACTTCAGGAGCTGCCTGGTAGTAGTATTGCATTGCTTCAGAAAATGATGCAATCAACTCTGGATGATATGTGCATGATGGCATTATGCAATGTGATGCAATATTACATCATTCTAGGCTGATTTAGGATGTTATTGCAATCCTACCAGATAAATTGACATGGTGAAACATGAAAAATGAATTATATGAAATATCCTCAAAACCAGTGCTAATAAAAAATTTCCAGTGTTATATTCATGTTCAACACATCAAGATATCACAGATTAGGTCCTTTTAAGTCAGTAACGATCTCACTATTGACCAGTGTAATCAATCATCCAAGACTGAATAGGGAAAAAATGCAAATGCTGAAAAAACCAAACCCAACCAAGGAAATTTATTTATTTATTTTAAATATATATTTTATTGTTATTTATATCTTTTACATTTTGTATTCCCCTTGGGTAACCCACCACCAATTCAACCGTGATCCATCTTCGTGGTCCCTTGTGTCCTTTTCTACTCCATTTTTTGCCCTTTCCTGCCCCTCACCCTTCTCACACACACACACCCCCCACGCAAGTGTCTCTCTCCTATTTGGTTTCTTTATAGTCCTGTTATAAGTGAAATCATTCAATATTTCTCACTTTCTTTCTGGCTTATTTCACTGAGTATGATCCCCTCTAATTCCATCCTTGTCCCTACAAATTGCGTGTGTTTATCTTCTTTGAATGCTTAATAGTGTTCCATTGTGCATATGTACCACATCTTCTTGATCCAATCTATTTTTGGACATCTGGGTTGCTTCCATACCTTTACTATTGTGAATAGTGCTGCAATGAATATATAGATGCGTGTATCCTTTTGGATCAGTGTTTTTGTGTCCTTTGGGTAGATTCCCAAAAGTGGTATTGCTGGGTTGTGTGGAAGCTCCATGTTTAGCAGTTTGAGGAATCGCCATACAGCTTTCCATAGTGGTTGGACAAGTTCTCATTTCCACCAGCAGTGTAAAAGAGTTCCTTTTTCTCCACATCCTTTCTAGCATTTGTTGTTACCTATATTTTTAATGTGCGCCATACTGACAGGGGTGAGGTGGTATCTAATTGTAGTTTTTATTTGCATTTCCTTTATTATAAGTGATGTTGAAATTTTTTTCTTGTATCTGTTGGCCGTTTGCTTTTCTTGTTTGGAGAAGTGCCTGTTTATCTCTTCTGTCCATTTTTTGACTTGGTAATTGACTGTGTTTTTGTTGAGTTGTGTGAGTTCCTTGTAAATTTTTGTTATCAGTCCTTTATCAGATGTATGGTGTGCAAAGATCTTTCCCCAGTTGGTAGGGTGTCTGTTAGTTTTGGTTAATGTCTCTTTTGCTGTACAGAAGCTTTTTATTTTGATGTAATCCCATCTGTTTATTTTGTCCTTCAATTCCTTCGCTTTGAGGGATGTGTCTTTCAAGATTTTGCTGTGATGTATGTTGTGTAGAGTTTTGTCTATATTTTCTTTTATAAATTTTATGGTTTCAGGTCTTACATCTAGGTTTTTTATCCATTTTGAGTTGGTTTTTGTGCAGGATGTGAGGCAGTAGTCTAGCTTCATTTTTTTTGCATGTGGCTGTCCAGTTTTCCCAGCACCATTTGTTGGATAGACTGTCCTTGTTCCACTGCATTCTCTTTGCTCCTTTGTCAAAATTTAGTTATTCATATATATCTGTCTATTGGTTCCATTGGTCTTTGTGTCTGTTTTTGTTCCAGTACCATGCTGCTTTAATTATTGCAGCTTTGTAGTCTAGTTTGAAATCAGGGAGTGAATTCCTTCGTTTTCTTTCTTTTTAGTCAGGAGGGCTTTAGCTATGCTTTTTTTTTTTTGTGGTTCCATATGAATTTCATCAGTAGTCGATCTATTTCTTTGAAGAATGTCATTGAGATTTTTATTGGAATAGCATTGAATATGTAAATTGTTTTTGATAGGATTGCCATTTTGTTAAGGTTAATCCTTCCAATCCATGAGAAGGGGATGGATGTCTTTCCATTTTCTTGTGCTTTCTTGTATTTCTTTCAACAGTGTTTTATTGTTTTCTTTGTATAAGTCTTTTACATCTTTTGTTGGGTTGATTCACCAGATATTTGATTTTTTTTTTTGGTTTAGATTTTGAAGGGATGGATTTCTTAATTTCTTCTTCAGATTAGGTGTTTGCATATAGGAAGGCTACTGATTTTTGTGCATTGATTTTGTATCCTGCTCCTTTACTGAACTGGTCTATAATTTTGAGTAGTTGTTCTATGGAGTTTTTAGGGTTTTGTATATATATATATATATATATATTATCATATTGTCTGCAAACAGAGACAGTTTAATTTCTTCTTTTCCTATTTGGATTGTTTGAATGTTTTCTCTTCTCTCATTGCTCTGGGGAGGACTTCCAGTATTATGTTGAAAAGCAATGGTGAGAGTAGACATCCTTGCCTAGTTCTTGATCTTAGTCGAAAGGCCTTCAGCTTCTCACCATTGAGGATAATGTTGGCTGTGGGTTTGTCGTATATGGCTTTTATTATGTTGAGGTATGTTCCTTCTATCCAAAGGATTTCAAGGGCTTTTATCATAAATGGATGATGCACTTTGTCAAATGCTTTCTCAGCATCTATTGATAAGATCATATGGTCTTTGTTTTTCTTTTTGATGATGTGTTGGATTACATTGATTGATTTTCGGATGTGGACCATCCTTGTGTCCCTGGAATAAATCCATGTTGGTCGTGGTGTATTATCTTTTGGATGCATTGTTGGATCCCTTTGACTAAGCTTTTGTAAAATATTTTTACATCAGTGTTCATTAGAGAAATTGGTCTGTAGTGTTCTTTTTGTGTGTTGTCTTTGTCTGGTTTTCGTATGAGAGTAATGTTTGCTTCATAGAGTGTGTTTTCTGGTATTCCTTCCTTCTCGATTTTCTGAAAGAGTTTGTGTAATATAGGGACTATTTCGTTTTTGAATGTTTCGTAGAATTTGTTTTTGAAACCATCTGGTCCTGGGCTTTTGTTTTAGGGGAGGTTTTTGATCACTGTTTCAATTTCACTGTTTGTGATTGGTCTGTTTAGGTGCCTATATCTTCTTTATCTAGTTTTGGGTTATTGTGTAGTTCCTGGAATTTGTCCATTTCCTCTAGGTGTTGAACTTGTTTCCGTATAGCTGTTCATAGTAATCTCTGATTATTCTTTTGATTTTTGCTGTCTGTTGTGATTTCTCCTCTTTCATTTATGATCCTATTTATTTGTGTTTTCTCCCATTTTTTCTTTGTAAGTCTGGCTAATGGTTTTTCTATTATGTTTATTTTTTCAAAGAATCAGCTTTTGGTTTCGTTGATATTCTGAATTTTTTTTTAATTTCTATTTCTTTTATTTCTGCTTTTATTTTTATTATTTTCTTTCTTAAGCTGGCTTTTGGGTTTTTTGTTGTTCATTTTCTAGTTCTTTCAGATGTGAGATTAGATTGTTTCTTTGAGTTGTTTCTTGTTTCTTGATGTGAGCTTGTAATGCTATATATTTTCCTCTTATTACTGCTTTTGCTGTTTCCCAAATGTTCTGGAAGTTTGTGTCTTTGTTGTCATTCATTTCTCCATATTTTTTTAATTTCTTCTTTGATCTTTTCGTTGATCCATTGGTCTTCCAATAATGTGGGCTTCAGTCTCCATGAGGTGAAAGGGTTTCTTTTTTCTTTTTATTGTTTATTTCCCATTTGACTCCTTTATGATCAGAGAAGAAGGCAGGTACGATTTTGATCTTAGTGTATCTGTTGAGGTTTGTTTTATGGCCTAATATGTGATTGATCCTGAAGTATGTTCCATGTGTGCTAGAGAAAAATGTGTATTCAATTTTTCGCGGGTGTAGGGAGCAATAGATATCTGTTAATCCCATGTCATCTAGGACCTTATTTAGAGCTTTAGTGTCCTTGGTTATTTTTTGTCTTATTGATCTGTCCAATAGTGATCTTTCGCAATTAAATGTGTTTCCTGTAGGCAGCAGAAGATTGGGTTGTGTTTTTTAATCCACCCTGTGGATGGATTCTGTGACCTTTTATTAGTGTGTTTAGTCCATTTACATTTAAAGTTAATATTGATACACTGTCATCTATATTTTTTGTTTGTTTGTGTTTTACCCTTTTGTGATTCTAATTCTTACCTTATTCTATGTTTCCTGGTCTTTCTTCTGTTGGTTTTGTCTTCATGGCTTCTTCTAGTATTCTTTGGAGGGTTGGGAGTAATGAATTTCTGTAGTTTCTGTTTGTTGGAGAAGGTCCATATTTTTTTCTTCATAGAGGAAGGAGAGCTTTGCAGGGTAGAGTATTCTTGGTTGACATTTGTTGGCATGTTGTGTGTTACATATGTCCCTCCATTCTCTTCTTGCCTGTAGTGTTTCTTTGGAGAAATCTGATGTCAGCCTGATTGGCTTTCCTTTATAGGTTATTTGTTTCTTTTCCCTCGTCATTGTCAATATATTTTCCTTGTCTTGAATTCTCAATAGTTTTACTATCATATGTCTTGCTGGTTTTTTTTTTTTCTTTCGTTGTAATAATTTGGAGATCTTCTGGCCTCCTGTATGTCAATTTTTGTTTCCTTTTTCATGTTTGGGAAGTTCTCTTCAATTGTCGCCTTGAAAAGTTTCTCTGTTCCTCTGTCTCTCTCCTCTCCTTCTGGGATTCCTATGACTCTGATGTTTCCTTTTTTCATGGTGTCAGATAGTTCCGGAAGCTTTTCCTCATTCTTTTTTCTTCGTTATTCTCTTTACTTTTCTGTCTTGATACTTTCAGTATCTCTATCTTCCATAGTGCTTATTATTCCCTGCATATCTTTTAATTCACTTTTCTGGCTTTCACTAGAGTACGTGAGCTCCTCTACTAATGTTTGTAAAGCTTCCATTTCCTTCAATTTCTTCTTTATGGACTTATTCTCATTCTTCAGTTCTTTTAAATCTTCCAGTTCCTTCAATTTCTTCTTTATGGGTTCATTCTTGTTCTTCAGTTCTTTATTTATATTCCTCAGTTCTTTGTTCTTTTCATTCAATTCTATCATTTTTTAATTGTTGTTATGGCTATTTTGAATTCTTCATCTGTTAGGTAGATGTAATCTTCTATGCCCCTATTAATGAGTCCTGGAGAGAGATTTTCTTTCTGTGGCATATTGTTTTGAGGGTTATTTGTAACTTTTCTCCCTCCTGTTGTTGGCTTTCTGCTTTGCTCTGTTCATAGCATTCTGCTGGTACTGGCAGGCATGACTCCTGGTTTTAATTGTTCAGGAGTGTTTGTGGTTCTCTAGTGTCTGAGTTGCCTTGGCTGTGGCTGGGTTTCATCTGGATTTTCTTGTTTTTCTTTGTTGAATTTCTGTGTTTTTCGTGGTGTGTCTCCAATGTGTTTCCAGTTTCGAATGGGATAAGGGAAGATGGAGGGGTGGTGTTTAGTGAAAAAAAAAAAAAGGAAAAGGAAAGAAAAGAAAAGAAAAGTAAAGAAAAGGAGATTGAAGATGAAGAAAGGTAAGAAGAAAGGACCAAGAGAAAAAGGTAGGTTAAAAGTTAAAAATAGACACACCCCCAAAACATGGCCGCGAAGAGATGCTAGGATCAGGCTCTCCTACAAAAAATCGATTCTTGGAGAAAAATATCCTTAACTTTGAGAGCTGTCTCGAAGAGAATCGGATACCCTACGCAATACAATCGACCCCGGGGGTGTTTTGGACTTAAAAATAAACTGAAGAGTCGGAGTAAAGAGAAGAGAGAGGACATCCCACACAAAGGAGAAGAGAGGCGAGACGGGCAGACCAGCTTCCCCTGAGAGCCACTGAATACAAGGTTAGAAACTGCGGTGAGATTGGAGGGCTCCGGCCAGCCGACTGGGAGCGCGACCCCCACTCCCCCACCCCACGACCCCCCTCTCTTCCCTGCGTGGCAACCCTGAGGAGCAGAGGGTCACTGTGTCCCATCCCCCACCTGGGGCTAGGTAACATCTCAAAGGGGAGAAAGTCCAAGGAAGAAACATCCCCCCACCGGCTGCTAGTTGATAGATTAGCCAGAAAAACTGGTTGGGCTGGAAAACCTCCTGCGGAGACAACCTCTTTCTGGGCTTTAGAATGCAAATGAATAGGAGGGGAAGGATAGAATTTAAGGACTATTGACTGACAATCCCCAAATCCCCTCCCATACCTGTTGCAAAAAAAATCTACAGGATGGAATTTAAGGATTATTGACTGACAATCCCCAAAACCCCTCCCATACCTGTTGCTGGAAAAAAAAATCTCCTGTTGAAAAACTCTCTGGCCACACCCTCCCCTGCAAAGTGTCAGCATCTTGGCACACGGAGGGCAGCAAAAAACAAACAAACAAACAGACAAAAAAAGACCACAGCAGGTGGTGAACACGGCCCAGCACTCGCCACCCCCTCCAACTTCTAGGCGGCTGCACACTGGCACCCTAGAAACTAGGTGAGGTGAAACGCTGATCAACAGCCACCCACAACCTCCACCCCTGCACCCCTTTGTGGAGTAGCAGGCCCCAAGCAGCAAAAAACAAACTAAGACCAGGAGCTCCCAACCCCCCCCCACCAGACATAACCCCAGGGGCAGGAATAGCCCCAGGCAAACATTGGAGGAAAGGGGGGAGAGGGGAGAAAGAATAGAAAGACTCCAAGCAAGGACTAATGACAGCACCAACAACAAGTCAAGAACATATGTCACTGGAAAGGAGGGGCTGAACCCCAGCAGGGGACCCAACCAGAAACCCCAGAATCTAAGAGCAAAAGAACTACAGAACTCCAAATTCACATATCCCCAATACGTTATTTTCTTTATCATTTTCTTTATTACTTTTTTTATTTTTTACTAGTTTATTATCATTATCCCTTTTATTCTCTTTATTATAATTTTATTTTTTACTATTTTATTATTATTATCCCCCCCCTTTTTTTAACTTTTAACTTACCTTTTTCTCTTGGTCCTTCATTCCTACTTTTCTTCATCTCCATTCCCCTTTTCTTTCCGCTCCCTGTTTTTTCTTTCTTTTTCTGTTTTTTTTCCCCTCTTTTCCCCTTCCTCTCTTTTCTCTTTTCTTTCTTTTTTACTACAAAACAACCCTTCATCTTCCCTAATTAAACTCGGAACCGGAAATACACTGGAGACGCCATGAGAAACACAAAAATTCAACAAAGAAAAATAAGAAAATCCAGAAGCTATCTAGTCACAGCCAAGGCAACTCAGAAACTAGGGAACCACAAACACTCCTGAGCAAGTGAAACCAGAAATCATGCCCGCCAGCACCAGTGGAAAACTACGAACAGAGCAAAGCAGAAAACCAACAATGGGAAAGAAAAAAGTCACAAATGACCCTCAAAACAATACACCACAAAAAGAAACTCCCTCTCCAGAACCCATTAATATGGACATAGAAGATTACATCCACCTAACAGATAAAGACTTCAAAATAGCCATCACAAAAAAATT
>PVIJ01015204.1:0-37419 GCA_004024925.1 Scalopus aquaticus
CCCCCCCCCGCCACCTTGCTTGCTGCCACCTTCCAGTAACTTCTCCCATCCCCACCTCTTAGCTCCTGTTTCTGCTCAGGCCATGCTGAGTAAGATCCCTTAAGTGCCCCCCCATTTGCACCCTGCACAGGACCTTTGTAGCCGCCATTCCATCTGCCCAGGGCAGCCCCCACTCCTTTCTAGTTGACTCCTGTACTTCACGCTACCGGATGTCTCCTGGCCCCCATCGAAGTGCCTGCACACTCAGTTAAAAAGCGTACAGTGAATGAACTTGAGAGTCCCTGTCCTAGAATGGCTCACACCCAGATGGACTAAGAAACTCATTATATGAGCTGAAAGAACTTTCCAGCAAAGAGGAGAGAAGGAGTGATGTTAAAGGGGCCCCTTCTGTCCCTCCCAGAGTCAGCAATGCGCCTTTCTTTGCAGGCCCCAGGGCAAGTCCTACCTCTACTTCACACAGTTCAAGGCAGAGGTGCAGGGCGCCGAGATCGAGTATGGCATGGCTTATGTGAGTACCCCCTGCACATTCGGGTTGCCGCCCAGGCAGCCTGCTGTGAACTGCACCTTTCAGGCCAGGTTGAGGGGAAGCAGCAAAATGAGGAGGCAGACTCCGAGCCTCAAGGTCTGTGCCATAGCTCGGAAGAACATGGTGCACTGGGCAGACCCAGCGGCCCAGAGAAGGACCCAGCTGGCCCGGAGACCCACTGGGCAGAGCAGGAAGTGTGCGCCTGGCCTCCCTCTGTCCACCCCAGGTCCTGCTGGTGTCCCCCACTGGCAAGTCAGCGGGAAGTCGGGGCAAGGAGAAACAGTGTGAAAACTACGTGGGTCATCAGTGCAAGGCAGCAGGGCCGGGAGAGTCCGCACTGGGGGCTTGATGGCGAGGCGCTGTCTGCTGCTGGGCGCTGACGGCGGTGGGGTCTGCGGGCACCGGGGCTGCTGGCCCTGCGGGGCTTGTTTCAGGGGCGCTCAGCTCTGCTCCGACACCTCCCCACTGCTGAAGTCAGGCTGACCCAGGAAAGGCCACTCTCGAGGGACTTTTACCGCCGCTGCAGAACACGCCCCAGCCGCAGCGAGCGGGGCCTTGGCCATGGGCCTGGGGCGTGTCAGGGCGGCCCTCACGTCGTTGGGCTCTTGCTCTCTCGGGTCCCTTCCCACTCTACCACTTACTTCAGCTGGTTTGGAAGAGACACAATTCCAGTTTTTAAAAATTACATTCAAGCGGCTGCCATGTTTATATCACTTTCACGAGTTATTAACTAAAGGAAAAAATGTATTTGATGCCTCCCTCCCCGGATTTGCAGCAAAGACGTGAAGTCGTAAGCCAGCCCAGTCTCTGGCGGGCATCAGCTAACGCTCTCCTGCTGGGCTCTCGGATGTGTTTAGAGACATGTCACCTGCTGCTCAGTGAAAGCCCCTGGGACTTTAGTCTCTGCCTCTCTGGAAGGCAAACCGACTGTGTCCTTTCCTGATTAGAAAGTTTCCACTTGTTCCCTTTCAGTCTAAAGCTGCTTTTGAGAGAGAGAGTGATGTGCCCCTGAAAAGTGAGGAATTTGAAGTGACCAAAACAGCAGGTAGGTAAAGAGGGATTATAGAGATGGGATCCAGTTGCAAGCAGGGAGGTGACGGGGAGGGAGGTGGTGTGAGACTCTGTCAGGGCCGACAGGGGCACCCCAGGTAGCCGCCACCCAGCCCCCGACTTATCGCCCAGTGTCTGCAAGCTGTTTCTGCAAAGGGCCTTTTCAGCTTTGGGGGCAGAGGGCCTCTGTTGGAAGGACTCAGTCAGCCCCTGGAAGGGCAAAATCAGTCATAAACCATGTCAGTGAATGACCGTGGTTGTGTACTAATAAAACTTTATTTATGAACACAGAAATGTGAATTTCGTATCACTTCCCCTGTCACAAAGCACTATTTGAAAACATTTTGGTTAAAGCTATCAGGGAATGTAGAAACAGTGGGCCACACCTTGCCAATCCCTGGTGGAGAACGGAGTGTAAAACTGCACTGTGGCCCTGCGGCCTTTAGCAGGCCTTTCCCGGGGGCGGGGAGGGGCAGCCCGGGAGCAGCTCCGATGCTTCAAGTAGAAAGAGTCGCATAGTGCGACAGGGGTGTGCTGGGGGGGGTCCTCCTGAGGTCCTGAGAACCCCACCAGTGTCCTGTGAGACACAGCCAGCCCCAGGGCAGAGGCTGAGCAGAAGGGGGACGGGAGCCCCAGAGTTGGGGCGCAGCGTGTGAGAAGGAGCAGCGGCATGGGAGTAACCGGCAGCGGCGTGTGGAGTGCAGCTGAGTCGGTGAAGCCCTGAGGGGCCTGGGACGGAGGAGAGGTGGAGGGAAGGAGCCCACTCGGCTGGCTGCGGGCGTCACTGGCCGTGAGTGGAGGCGGGGGGGCAACACGACCAGGGGTTTGGGAAGAGAGCCCTGGCGCGGAAGGAGCCTTGTCTGGAGGCCCTGGGGCCGGGATTACTTCAGGGGAGTGACCAAAGACAGAGGAGACTGTTGATGGGCCCTGAGCCCAGGGGCTCACGGCAGAAGGGGAGGTGGGTGGGGAGCTGGGGGCCGGCCGAGGGCGGGGCGCAGGAGGGGAGTCCTGGTTCCCCAGTCCTGCGAGACCTGTGCGAGTGTGGGCAGAAGGCGACAGCCCAGTCCGTTCTCATTGTGGCAAAATTGACCACCTTGAACTTAACCTCTGATCTCTGCTCGCAGCACAGGCCACCGGCTCCCCACCTTCTGCCCCTCGCCCGTAGCTCTTTCAGGGCCAGGGAGCTTTCTACATGGAGTCCATTCGGGGGCATTTGTGGGGTGTTGAAGGTCCGGCCATGTGTTTCTTTTGCAGTGGCCCACAGGCCCGGGGCGTTCAAGGCTGAGCTGTCCAAGCTGGTGATCGTGGCCAAGGCGGCCCACAGCGAGCTGTGACCGGACCCCATTCAGGGCAGCATCACCTCATTTTCCCTAAAGGAGCCAGGACCTGAAGGATCGGTGTATTGCTGGTTTTCTAGAGGATCTTTGAGTTTCTGCCCTGACTGAGGTCACCCTGCTTGAAGGGGTTCGGAGCAGCTAAGGCCTTGGGACAGAGTCCACTGGGCTCGGAGGCCATGGATGCGCTGAGCCCCTCTCCGGGCCTGCCCCTGCCGTGCTCCTGAGCGCAGTGTGGACCGGGGCACGTGGTGGGGCCGGGGGACTCGCGACTTTCTCAGGCCAGCTTGTGTCTCCCCGTGGGATCAGGCCGGGCTCCTGGATGCTCCCGGGGAGAGGACTCCTACAGACCTCTGACCCCCCGCTGACTGTTTTCTTACAGTTTACCCAAGGGACCTCCTTTCAGACTGACTGAGAAGAAATGAAATGTTCTTTCATATTTAAATAAATAAGACATTAAAAAGCAACCCACCGTCTTGGTGTCTGGCGCCTGCCTGGCCGAGCCGGGGTCCAGGGATGGCAGCAGAGGGGAGGGGTCAGAGCTGGCCACCCACTCTTCCCTTCCCGTTGGAAGCGGGGGAGCTCTGTTGCCCTGGGCAGGTGGACTCTCCGGGCATGACTTTGCCATGAACCGGCCCTGGGAATCGGGCCTGCATGGCCCTGAGCTGTGGGCATGGAACCCGCCACTCCCAGCAGCCCCCCGCGACCCCGGCAGATGGGCGCGTGCTCTGGGCACACCTGGTCTGCCTCCGGGCAGGTGGTTTTGCTTATTTCTGAAGCTGGATTCTGCACAGTGACTTGAAAATAAGAAAACCCACAGGCAAACCAAAATAAAATCTCCGAATGTCCCAGCACTCAGAAGCACCCTGGTCTCCCAGTTACAGGGGCCTGGGAGTCTGATTTGACCTTCAGCCTGCCCGCCAACCTGTCTTCTCGCCGCCGGACAAGGGGGAAAAAACGGGCTCTTTCAGCTTCAGTGCCCTGGGCTGTGGAGACCTTGCTAATCGGAATCAGCATGTTGGATCCAGGGAGGCCGCTCTGTGCCCTCCCTCGTGCCAGGGAGGGCTGCTAGGTGCCGCGGTGCGTCTCTGCAGAAGAGCCTCTTCGTGACAGGGAAGCCATGGGACACTCGGACTGCCTTGCACCCTGGGCCAGATCCTGGTCAGAGGGAGGAGATGCTTCCGCAGTCGGCCCCCAGCCAGCAGGTGCAGTGGTGGGGGCAGCGCAGGCCGCATGCCGGGGCCTCTGCACAGGAGCCCCCCTGCCCCATGTGACTGACCCGCATGTGCTTCTTTATGTGACTTTATGTTCAGCACAAGAATGACGCCACCCTGGCCCCGGGCTCTTTGGTTGGGACGAGGAGCTGAACCGAAGCCTGTCAGGGCACGCAGAAGCCCAGCTCCACGACCGCACTCATCTATCACCCTGGCACCTGGTGACGCAGAAATTGAGCCTGTCACCAAGGGCCACGGCATGTGACATTTACATGCGTCTTTGATTTAAAAGGCAAAAGCCCCAGGAGGGCGAGAGAAAACTGTCAGACGGTGCCAAGCAATTCAATGGCTGTTCCCATGTAATGCAAATGGAAGATGTGCACTTTTATTTAAATAGTTCTGTAGTGCTCTTTGGTTGTTTTAAATTAAATTTCAAATTTATGAAAAGATCGAGACAGGCTGGACAGCCCAGCGGGGAACAAGCGCAAACTGTTACGCACGTTGACATATTCAGTCAGCAAAGGCAAGAGCAGAGGATTTCATCTGGGGCTTGTTGCTGTAATCAAAATGCACATTTGCTCCTGAATCTGAAGCTCTCTCTCTTGACTAAGGATAAGGGGATGTTTGTCTGTAGAAGGATAGCTCTCAGGTGAAAGCCTTTGGCTTTTTCAGGGAACCAGAAACCAAACCACAGGATAGCTGCCCTGCACCTGGGGTCATAATCTCCTATCGGTCAATATAACAGTACAGGGGTATGTAAAAGGGCATGGTGGGGACTGTGGCAAAGTAGAGGGGCCACTGCTATGCAGCTCCACAGCAGGCATCAAAGCTCAGGTGTGTTTTTGAGAGACACTCCAAAGTAGCAAATAGTATGCAAGTTCTTCATTTTTTAATGTTGGCAAATAATTCCAAATGTCTCAAACACTAGATGAGGCCAAGCAAGCCCAACTTCTCTAATATGGCCAGCAGGCCTCCTGTGTGCAACCTTTGCCCTGAACAGGCCTGGTTCTGAAAACAGACTGTTTTGGTTGTTTTTTTTTTTTTCCCCCCAAAAACAAAAACCAGTCACAGGACATCATTTTCCCCTCCTCCAGGGCACCCAGAATAACCTCCCCAACCCTGGCCGTGGCCAGCCCCATAGCAGTGTTTTGCAACCTTTTAAAACCAAGGTCCCCTTTTGACAAACAAATTGCAAATACATTCGCGAGTGGTTTAACAACAGGTGTATGTTCTGAGAATGCGTCATTAGGTGGTCGTCGCTGTGCGAACATCACAGAATGTAAAGACACAAGTCTCGGTGGCCCAGCCTCTCCACACCCAGGCTACGGGGTGCAGCCTATTGGAACCCCCATGGTGTATGTGGCCTCTTGATCAGAACGTGGTTAATTGGTGCTCGAATATTACAATTGACCCTTGAACAACACGGGTTTGCGCTGCACAGATCTGCTTCTGCACAGATTATTTTCACTCCTTGGACTCTGCATTCACGAATTCACCAACCTTGGCTATCGGTTGAGATCCAGAAACCAGTCCCTCATGGATACCAAGGGATGACCGTAAAGTTTTGGGGGCGTCGAAAGTTAAACATGGATTTTGGCTGCAAAGAGATCCGTGTCCCTGACCTTTGCCTTCTTCAGCTGTCCGTCTGCCGTGACACCCTGTCCCCACAGGCACACGCCTAAGCCCTGGGGGTTGCTGGTGAGGAATTCAAAGGCATAGGAGGAACACAGTTCACCCCATAACACCCTTCTAGTTCACATGATCCTGTCTGTAGGAATGAAAAAGCCCAGGCAACATAATATTCAGTGGGAAGTGCCAGTTCTGGGGTGACAGCAGGTGTTCTGAGGGTGCAGAAGGGCCTCCCAAGGTTACGGCACTGCAGGGAGCACAGGTGGTGGGTGTGAGCAGCAGTGGCTGAGGCGTGTGGAGGCTGCTGGCTGTGCTGTCTCCCTGCTGTGTGGGGAGGCGACTCGGATCCTTAGAACCGCTTCAGAGGTTTAGCATCCTCCGAAAGGGGCCAGGTCACCTTTCTGGGGGACAGTTCAGCTGCGGTGGGGCGGAGAGAGAAGAGGTGGAAAAACCCGCAGCCCCCGGTCCCGACCTCCGGCAGGAAGACCGGGACAGAGGTCAAAGGCTGCCCTCGTCCAGCATCCTGGCGAGGCCCTCGCAGATCCTGCGCAGGTGGGAGCGGTAGGGCTCGGCGGGCCCGTAGAGCGCCACCAGGAAGTCACAGTCAGCGAAGTGGCCGAAGACGTGGTTGATGCGGCCGTGGGACTTGGTGGTCAGGTGCGGGCCCACGGCCTGGTGGAGCAGGTCCCGGCACTCGAGCAGGCCGGCAGCCAGCACGCGCCGGTCGAAGGTGAACTCCACCTGGTGGAAGCTGACGGCCGTCATGGCCAGGCGGCGGGCCTGCCCGCGGAAGCGCTGCAGAAGGGCCAGCTCCTCGCCGCCCAGCTGGCCCCCGCGCAGCAGGACGCCCAGCTTCACGGCCACCTTGACCAGGTTCTTGACCACCTTCTGGGCCTCCTTGCGGCTCCGGGTGAACTCCTTGGTGGCGCGGTACAGCTCGTCCAGAACCTCGCTGCTCGTGTCATCGATGAACACAGCCACCATGGCCTTGGACGCCATCTTGCTCAGGAGCTTCTTCTGGGCCTGTAGGGCCAGGTTCTTGGTGCTGAAGGTGTCCATCGGCCCTGCCAGAGAAAACAGGCCCATGAGTGGTGCCCACGGCTCCAGGGCTGTGAGGGGCTAGCCTCGGTGGGCCCTTCTACCACCGTCTTCTACCACCATCTCACAATCTGTGAGATGGGCACACACCGACAGCACGTCTGGCAGCCACGGGGACCCAGGCCTAGTGAGCAGCGCGTGGCAGGGCTGGTGCAGAGCGGGACCGGGCGGGCCAGTGACCAAGCCAGGGGTGCGCGGCGAGTGCTGCGGAGCAGGGAAGCCAGAAGAGCCCAAAACACAGGCACCCCGGCCGATCACGGGGGCCGAGGCTGGCCCGGAGGAAGGACAGGTGAGAAAATAGGGGAGCACATGCCAGGGTGAGAGATCTGCATGCCCAGGGGAGGGGAGTCCTGAATAGCTGGGCACAGCGCACCCAGGAAAACCTGCAGGGACGATGGCCTTCACGCTGGACATGGTGCCCAGGGGCCCTCAGGGACTTAGAGGAAATTATTTCTTTAAAGAGAGAAAGAAAGAAAAGAGGGTGCTTAAGTCATAGGAATTAATGCAATTGGTGACATCTGAACGGGGGAACCCCACTACTGTGAGCCCCGGGAGCGATCCCCCAGACCCGTCATATCTTTGAGGTGAGTTGGGGAGGGGCTTAAGGGGCGTTTGCACAGAGGGTCCAGCTTGTTCTCCACCCCCGGCCTGCCGTGTGGTGAGACCGGATCCCACCCCCAAGGCTCTGGATTGTTGAGGGTAGAGAAGCCCGGTCACCATTACCAGTCCTCCAGCCCCACTGCCCACGGGCTCACAGCGGGCATCCTCGAGGTCTCGGCCCGGAACAAGTCAGGTGGGCAGTGGCCTGAGCGAGGTTTCCTGGGAGGCCACTTGGGAGGTTTGTGGAAGTGCTTTGCAGCGGTGACGCCCCAGGTCCAGAGGCACCGGCTTGTGACGGCTCCCGCCGGGAAAGGTGGCCGAGGTGGACGCAGGCCTGCTCTTGGGACAGCCACCGGCCTCTGACTGCAGGAGCCCTGTCTGTCCCTCACTCCTGTCTCCCTTTGTCTCTCCTGCATGCCAATCTTCCAGATTTCCCAGCTCTGGAGCCTGGATCCTCCCACTCCAACCACCCACTTCCCACAGTGCCAGAATTCTCCCTAAACTGTACATCTGGGCATAACGCTTCCCATTTGAGACCCAGCTAGCAGCTCCCCATAGTTCCACGGAGCAAGCCCCACACTTCACTGGAGCCCCTGCCTCTTCCCTGGGGGTCTCTTATACATCCTCCAAAGCCCCCAAGTTGCTGCCTCTTCCTTGGTGGGATCTGATAGATCCCCTCCTAAGCCCCACCTCTTCTGCCCGATTCAGCCCTCAACCTAGTCTGGGCTCCGCCTCTTCTGGGAGGCGATCCCTGAATAGCCAACCTGACAGTGAGACGGTGGCACCTGCTCTAGACCACTCAGCGCCCGGGGATCCCCCACCGCTCCACTCTCCCCCCCTCCCTCCCGGCCTGTCTCACTCCAGCCAGGAGGGAGGAAGTGGGTGTCATTCCTTATCTGCTGTGTCCTTGGAAACCAGAAACATCTACTGAATGAATAAGGGGGGGGGGGCCTAAGATCCACCTCCAGCTCTCCCCTGCTGCCCCAGGCCCTGGTCAGAATCCACCCCCACCCAGGCTGCCAGTCCAGGAATCCATGTGGGTGCCTGATCCCCCCTGGGGTTCCCCCACAAAGCTGGTCTTTGTGTGAGCTCAGACCCTGAGATAAATCCCAACCCTCAACGGCCCTCTTGCTTGTCCCCAGAGGTCAGGACAGGCCCCGGGATTACTGGCCAGTCTTCCCTGCCTCTGAGGTGGTCACTAGAACCCAGGATTATGCGGGGCGTGGGCCAGAACAGGGGTGTCAATGACTTGGTACTATGTGGCAACCCCTAAGCCACCAGTGTGGCCCATTTGTCATTTCCAGGTATTGAGCTGGTTGCCTGTTTTGCGGAATGAAATACAAAGGCTCAGAGAGGCCACTTCCCCAAGGCCACACAGCAACACAGTAACTGCTGCCCCCCACTGCCTTTGTACCCCTAACTTCCTCCATCTTTCCCAGCTGACACCCTCCCTGAGTCTTAGAAGGGCAGGCGCTGTCCTCCATGACAAAACCAGCCCTGTTTTTTAATGCCTGCTCCAGGCTTTAACCCTTTTGTCAAGCAACATAGCGAACTGCCTCGTGCCTCAATCTCTCCATCTGTAAAGTGGGGAAGATCAGCGGTAATGCCATCCTGGGCAGAATCACGCGGGCAGTCCCAGTGCTTCCCAGGCCGTGAGCTCCCTCTGGAAAGGCTGGATACCACTGCCGGAAGCCTGCCATTCAAGTGCTGTACCACTCATGGCTCCCTGAATGTGTAGACCTACTGCTCTGGAACTCTCCAGAAAGCAGAACGCATTTTCTGGAACACCCCATTTCTTATCCACCAGACCCCTGCTCATCCTTCAAGTCTCTGTGTCACTATCACTTCCTCCTGGAAGTCTTCCCAGGTTGAAAGCCTCGGCTCCCTTGTTCACGCTGTGTCTCTGATAGCCACTCAGGGCCTGCTATTCTACAGGCACCTGGGAAGTATTTTTTGAATGCATGAGGGACAGCATGTATACAAACATCAGGAAAAAAAAAAAAAAAAAGAGGGGATTCCCAATGCTACCCTGGGCCTAGTCTCCCCAGTTAACAGAGAAACTGAGACTCAGAGAGGGAAGGCCTTTCCGGGAGCCCAGGGATGAGGCACCTGGACCGCCGGAGTCCGGGATCCCAGGTCCCTCTGCCTTTCTTGGCTGCTGTGTAACCTTGGGCAGGGCGCTGCCCCTCTCTGGGCCTTGACTTTCCCTTCTGTAAGTCCTGAGATGGGGCCTGTTGATTCCAGAAGGGAGCTGGGTCTATTTACTGGCCTCAAGTAGGGCCTGGGCCCCGAGCTGAGCAGCTCCAGGCCAGAGAGGAAAGGGGCGGGGACAGAGGGCAGCTGTGCCCTTCCACCCCCGGCTCTGGCCTCCACACTCCCAGCCCCTCAGGCCAGCCCAGCTGCAGCCCCGCCCCCTGACCCATTGTTCTGCCAGAAACACCCCCATCCAAGCAGCTGGATCTGGCTGCTGTCCCTGGGGAGCAGGCTATGCACCAAAATAGCCCTCGGCCTTCCTTCCTGACCTGCTTGCCCAGGTCTGAGGGTGGCAGAGACAGCTGCCGCCAGTTCCGCCACACTAGCCCTCTGAGACAGGGCTTTCCCTAGGACGGTGAGGGGCTCGGGCTGAATGTCTGGCATTCTGGGTCCCTGCCCACCACGTGCTTGAACGCCCCACTACCATCAAAAGCCCACTAAAGCTTCAGGGGCTCATCTGGAATAGTCATTCAGTAGCTCGCTGAGCATTTACGGAGCACCAGCCACGTACCCGGCACAAGGAATACAGCAGTGGCCAAAACCAATCCCATCCCCACCTTCCTGAGCATCCCAGCTCCCCCATGCCACCTTCTTGTCACAAAATAATTTGGGTGGCCCATACTACCCTGAAATGGAATACACAAGCACTACCACCTTCCTCCACCCAGTGGTTTGAAAATCAAATTAAGCGCTCGCTCTGGCAGCGCATAGACTAAAATTGGAACGATAGAGAAGATTAGCAGTTCTCCTGCACAAGGATGACATGCAAATTCGTCAAATGTTCCATAGTTAAAAAAAAAAATCTAATTAAGAGAGAATGATAAAGGCCTGATCTTGGGGGGAGTGGGTCCTGGGTTGTTCCATGTTCTGTGTTTGGATCAAGGTCTCCCCAAATGTCATCGAGCTAGATGGTTGCACAACCCTCTGAATATACGAGAAAGTTGACCCTATATTTTCAAAGGGTGAATTTCATGGTATGCAAATTATAACTCGATAAAAGAATATATAACATTTCTCCAAAGAAGATTAACAAGAAACTAAAAAGATGGGCCACATGACTGGCTGTTAGGGAAAGGCAAGTCAAAATCATAAGGAAACCTGTGTCACCCCCACCAGGACAGACAGTAAGGCGTGGAGTGTTTGGCACTCGTGTACACCTCAGGTGGGAACGGACAATGGAGCCGGGGTGGGGAAACAGTCGGGCAGTTCTTCCAATAGTTAAACACATGACCCAGTAATCCACTCCTAGTTGTCTGTCCAAGAAATAAAGACATATGTCCACACAAAAACTTGTACATGCACTTCGTGGCATGACTCACATAGCCAGCAAGTAGGAACAATCCAGCTATTTGTGGATGGATGAATGGATACACACAACGTGTCCGTCCACATTGGAATATTATTCAGCCAAGAAAAGGAGGAAAGCTCTAACACATACCGCAGCATGATGATGGCCTTGAAAATGATGTTCAGGAGAGAAGCCAGACACACAAGGCCACAGGGGGTGTGAGTCCACTAATAAGAAACGTCCAGAACAGGCACAGCCACAGAGACACAAAGTGGCTTCATAGTTGCCCAGGGCTCCAGAGGGGGAATGAAGAGAGATCGCTAAATGGGGACAGGGCTTCTTTTTGGAGGGATGGAATGCTCTGAAATTTGAACACTTGAAAATGATGAACTTTATGGCATGTGAGGTAGATCTCATGTAGCTGAACACTTACATATATTTATGCCACATTTTTTAAATGTTAAATTTTTTAAGTTAAAAACCAGAACTTGGCCCACACTGTAATACAAACAGAAATGAAAGGACTGTACGAGTAGAGGTTTGTAAATCACTTCCACGTTGCCGAGCACATAGTAGGCGCTCATACAATCGTGTGCTGCTTAGCAATGGGGCGTGTTGGGAGAACTGCGTCCTCGGTGGGAACAGCACAGCGTGTGCAGCGACCGCAAGCCTGGGTTACGTGGCCCAGCCTCTAGGTTCCAGCACCACCCATGTGGCCCGTCGTTGGCCCAAACAGCCCCAAGTGACACGTGAAGGGACATGTTTGATATAAAAGGAGAATGTCATTCCTCAAAAGCTCGAGCCAGCTGAACTTGAAGGTGGAGCAAAACTATCAAAGGCTTGGCCCCCACGGGGCGTCGCACTGCAGCCTCGTCTTCCTCCACTCACCCAGGAGTTGCGCTTCAGGAATATTCCCTGAATATTAAGCCGTGCAAAACTCCAGTCCAGGTTTGTTTCGGGTGGGACACTGGGAAGGAAGCCTTGGGGGCCGAGGGCGTTCTGGACGCCCAGTGTCCCTAGTCCCTGTCCTGTGCACAAAAGCCAGAATATCCTGCTATTATCACAAACAAAAAATCCATCCAAATTTCCAAAACGGCCCCCCTAAGGGGCATTATTGCCCCAGTTGGAAGGAGGAGGAGCCAGAAAGCAGTGAACAAGACATAAACAGGAATTTCAGGGACAGATAAGCAGCGCCCCGGGGCGAGGTGGGGGGCGGGGCAGTGACAGCAGGGACAGGCAGGATGACATGACTGTGACTGACAGTCCAGGCTGGTGAAGCTCCAGGTGGAGCCCCTGGAGCCAGGACAGACAGGACAAGGCCTGGGGGAAGGTAAGCCAGACAGAGGGACCGGTTGGCACTGAGGTCCAGCGGCGGGACCGAACCGGCCACGCTGGAACAGCAGTGAGGCCACAGGCCCATCCACAGCCCTGCACCGGCCACTGTCCGGGTGGCCCCACAGCCCCGAGGCCTCCCCGCTGAGCTGCAGACAAGGCCCTGGAGGCAGCTCTCAAAGCTGGGAAATGGGTGTGCAGGCACCGAGCCCCTGGCTCTGGCAACTCCTGCCCTGCGCCCACGGCCTTCCCCAGAACCCCAGGCCGCAGCTCCAACTTTCGCCCTCTGCCAACCCCACTTTGTCTATTGGACTCCAAACTTCATCTATCCCCACTGAGACGCCCCAGCTCCCAAACACCCTGCAAAGGTGGCGGAGGCTGACCTCGTGCCTTGGGGCGCTCCAGATGCAGCGGCAGCCTGTACCTGCGGCCAAGGCCAGGAGGTGGGATGTGAGCCTCGGAGGCGAAGGGAGCGAGCGGTGCCCACCGCCCGGCTCTTCTCAATCCCTTCAGTCCCCAAAGTCTCCCCCATTGCTCCCACAACGCCCCATCTCCTCACTGTCCCTGCAACACACCGGCGCAGTCCCGCCTCTGCGCATGCTGTGCCCTTTGGGGGGGGGGCGGCATTCTCAGCATCCGGACCCCCCACCCCGGCGGACCTGGGCAAGGCTTTCCCTGGCATCATCAATAATTCACTCCCAGTCTTCTCAATTTCATCCTGTTTATTTTCAACAATTAATTGTATGGGCCTGTTAATTTATGATTTATGCTTTCCATAGCAGATGTGAGGCCAGGAAATGGCACACGGGCCTGTCTTAGTGCTGACGGTGTCTGTAGCACCCAGTCCCAGGCATGCAGTAGATTCTCAACCATGCTTCGGGTGGCAGTGCATACAGCGGGGGTCCCCAGAGGCCGCACCATGGCGTCTGGGGGTGTAGTGGCTGTACCACCTGGGGCTGCGTCACTAACTCTATGACAGCCACACGATGACAAGATCCCCCAACAATGCTTGACTCAGTATGTCTACCTGTTAGGTAATGCATGACTCTATATGATTGTTGAATGACTAATCAACTACAAAATATTATAGAAGCACTTACAGGTAAGGTCTGGAAGATAAAGTTGTCCTAGCCTGGTAACTCCTCCCACCTGGCACTCAGCAACCCCTCAACATATTCCCAGTCACAGCCACGTTGGGGGAGCCTTCAACATACACATTCCTGTCTAGATAGTGGGCGCGGGGTGACAGTGATTCCAGATGGCAGAATAGCCCACCTCCCAGCTTCTGCGGCCCTTCCAGCACTCTGAATACTGCACCCCACTCTACACTTGCTGAAAAATTCTTAACCACCAGCTTTGTAGAAAGAAATGTACACACATACGATTATCTAAATGTTGCTGACAGGAAGGATGCATGCTACCAAAATTAAAAGCACTATCAAGTATACAGTTGTCTGTATTGTAAATTCCAAATACCCAACTGTTTCTGGAAAAATCTTTTTGTTGAAGTTTTGTCAAACTTGTATTACTCAACCTGCTGTTGTGAATGACAAAGAAACGGACTTCTGACGTGGATGTCATCTTTTATATTCACAAGACTAACAAGGAGAATTAGAACTTCACTCCCTCATCATGAATGACGTGAGAAACCTCTTCGCTGAATCAAATAGTAGTTTTCAGAGTGGGAGAATATTTCAATGTTTTTGTGTTTTCACAGTGAAACAGCTATAGACAAAAGAAGACTTTGAAGTTTAATCTTCATTATTGACATTTCCTTAAGTTTTTTCAGGAGTTGGCAAGAAAAGACCCTTTGCCTGGTTTTGTAAATAAAGTTTTATTGGCATGGAGCCATGCCCATCATTTCTATAGTGCCTATGCCTGCTTTCCTAACTGCAGTATTGAATAGATGTGACAGAGTAAAATATTTTGCATAGGCAAAAATATTTAGCATCTGCCCCTTTATAGAAATCATGTGCCAACTCCAGGTCTAGACAATCAACACAGCAAATGCCCCTAATTTTTGGCATTTACCAATTTCCGTGGTGTAAATTCTCCCACCAAGGCCAATTTCAAGCTTCTAACTTGATGTCAGTAAGCGTGGAGTCAGGAAGATGCTCACCATTTCCACCAAACATACACGAGATGAAAACATCCTTAAGAGTTTAGATCACAGCAAAATAATTAGAACATTATGATTTTTCACTATTACCTTTGCTTTTTTATAATTGTTGTTGAAACAGAACGCACATCATAAAATTCACCCTTTCAAAGTTTGCAATTCAATGGTTCTCGTGTATTCACAGAGCTATACAACCCTGGCCAGTATGTAGTTCCAGAACATTCCCATTACCCCAAAAAGAAGCCCCTTCCCCATGAGCAGTCACCTGTATACCTCCCCGCAGCCCCTGGCAACCACTCATCTACTTCCAGCCCCTGTGGCTGTGTCTATCCTGGACATTTCACGTCAGTGGAGCCACACACTCTGTGCTGTGTGTGTCTGCCTTCTGTCCTGCGCGTGTTTTCAGGTCTATCCACATTGGAGCATGTGTCGGAGCTTGCCCCCTTTTCGTGGCTGAATAATGTTCCATGCCTTTCTTTCAAATATAATGTATTTTACTGTAAGCTCATAGTCTATCATTTTTAATATGTCTATGTTCAACAACTGTTTGGCAAAATTCCTGAAAATCTAGCAAGTGGCTCTCATGAGCCGGCAAGCAGGCTCTGGCATGCCACCGGTCCATGGGTAGCCAGCCCCACCTCATGAATTCTTCACGCCGCACACAAAGGGTGTCAATAATTGATGACCCTGTCGGCAGAGCTAACCCATCACTCCAGCTCTCCTCTCTCAGCCCCGCTGCAGCAGTGCAGGGGGGCTCAGGGTTGTGTATGTAGCCCCTAAATGAATCCAACCTCCACAGCCCTCCATCCCGGGCCCCTGGTCTCCTCCACTGTGACCCCCTGGCTCCCACCCTCAACCCCCTCTCCACAGCAGCCAGAGGGTGCCTGAGCACCTGAATCAGGTCTGCCCCAACTTCTGCCTACAACCCTCCAGGGCAGTTACTTCTCTCAGGGGTCAAAGCCCAAGTCCTCCTGGCTGCCCACAAAGCCCTACACAACCTGCCCCTTTCCCTCCCTGCCCTCACCTCCCCCTTCTCTCACCTTCACTCTCTCTTCTCCATCACAAGGGCCTCCTTGATGTTCTTCCAACATACCAGGCATGGTGCTGCCCCAGGACCTTTGCACTAGCTGTTTCTTTCTGGTCATCGAGACCTGGACTCAAATGTCACCTCAGGAGGCCCTCCATCCATCTGTCCCTCTATCATCTTTATGCAATTACAACTAATCATTACGGTTTTCCTGGATGAATGTCCATCTCCCTCAACCATGCGTGAGCCAAGTGTGGGGGATGAGGGAAACACAGGGTGAGCCCCACTGGGCCTGCCCAGGTAGGAGGGGGCTATGATGCCCCGGCCTCTCCCCCGCTAGAACACCAACAACACGTGTTGCAGGTGACCTGGCAGGGAGCGTTCACTAGGCATTTTACCTCGAAGCCCTCATTGCCAAAGTCTTTTGATGGTCCTGCAAAATTGTGGTTATAACAGAGCGGGAAACTGAGGCAGAGTGGTCTGGGAGCTTGCCGAAATTGACACTACAACAGTCAGGTAGGATCAAGTTTTAAACCTGGAAGACCCTTTCCTTATTCCAGCCCACCACAAATTTGTGGCTTCAGTCTCCTCTTCTCAGAGCCCACCCTGAAGGAGAGTGGCCTAAGGAGCCCTTTTAGGAAGTTTCTAGAGCAATGTGGCCTGTCACCCACTTTGAGGTAAACTAGGGGGCTTTCAGTAAAGACTTTATGAAGTGCCCTCCCCCCATACCTCTCACCCTCTCTCCTCCCTCTCACCCCCACAAAGTTCCCTTCTAGTCACTGGTTATCCCAACTCTTTTCCAGGAGACAACTAGCTCCACCAGACAGAACGGGAACTGAAGCACAGAGAACAGGGTCTTAGAAGATGCCAAGAATTCCATGAAATTCAAGGGAGTAGGGCTGCAGGAGGCAGTCTCGAGGTTGGTGTTTGGGGATCCCAGGGGAGGGACCCCGGAGTAGGTGGGCTCGCTGTGCAATTCCATCAAGTCCTGCCTGTCTCTAGGTTGGTGTTTGGGGATCCCAGGGGAGGGACCCCAGAGTAGGTGGGCTCGCTGTGCAATTCCATCAAGTCCTGCCTGTCTCTAGGCCTCCGGCTCTCCATCTGTAACACGTGGGACTGTATCCAGACAAGCTGGAGGCACTTATTCAGCGTTTGCCTCTTGGTGAGGGTGTTTCTATGACAACAGTTGGAATCTTGTCTTAGGTACCCTCTGGTGACCTCACTTGACAAGCAGGGACACTGAGGCCTCCTGAATCCACATCCACAGCCCAAAGGCCCCTCACCTGTCAGACTTCAGGTGAGAAACTGGCCACACAGTGGAGGGAACACGTGGGGCTCAAACCTGCACCTGTCTGACTTGTCTCTTGGCTTAGGACCCCCCCCTCCTGTCACAGTGGGTTGGAATCCCCCCTTATCCCTCCCCAGGAACCCAGGCACTCACCCACCTCGAGCTTCCCAGGACCAGTGGGAGGAGCACAGCCCAAGTGTTTGCTGGCTGGGCACAGCTCTTTGTTCAGTTTCCATAGGTACAGCGTCCCTGGGCCGGCCCCTCCTCCACCCCTCCCAGACACCCAGCCCTGCCTGGCCCGGCCCATCTAGGCAACTTGTTATGTTTTAAAGTTGGCACCCGTGGGCCTGGCATGGCTGCAGAGGGCACAGTCCATGCTAATGTCCTGAGGCGAGTGGGTAGAACAAGGAGACCCTGGGGTTGAAGCAGAGTGAGTGAGGGGGAGAGTATGAGGAGGTGGATGCAAGAAGGAAACTTGTAAGGCTCACATTCCTGCATTTAATTCTGGAAGCAGCCCTAATCCCAGAGAATTATGTCCCTCTCCATTTTACTTACAGGAAACAGAGGATAGCTCATTCAAGTACCAGAGTGAGTGGCAGGGTAGGAACCCAGGTTTGTCTGGTCCCAAGATCTGATGTCCCCAACCACTTGCCTGAATGGTTCTCACCACTGAGACCCTCCCAAGGGAATTCACTTCCCACAGCTGGGCTCAGACAACCTCAGGAAGTAACCTTGGAGTCCGGTTTACAGTGGGGACTGCCCTCGCTTCAGGCTGGCCCCCCAGGACAGAGGAGGAGCTGATGCATGCAAATCTGGGTCAGATCACCTGCCAATTATGTTGGAGGAGACAGTCCCAGTTCACAGCTAGCAAAACTGAGGCCAACGCTTCGGGCCATTGGTGCATCCCAGGCAGGTCTGTCTAGGTGGGCCCGGTCCTGGCTGCCCCAGCTTCCTGGACCAGCCAGAGACAGGGCTTATTCCCACTATCCTTTGACCGGGCCTCCCACCACCTGGAATGGCCTCCCGACTCAGCGATCTGGCTCTAGCACCTGGCGCCCTGCACTGCGAATGGGGCAGAGTCCATCAGCGTCCCATGTGGGATGGACGCCGTTCCCAGGGCACGGACCTTCACGGGGTAGGGGGACAGCTCAGACCCAGGTTGTTTTCCCTAATCCACACAGTGACAGAGAGGGAGAGGGAGAAACAGAAAAGGGAGAGGGAAACTGAGGCAAGAATAGAGAGGAGCGGGGAAGAAGGGGAAAGCTGTGTAGGAGAACGGGGGCGGGAGAGACAGACGGCGGCGAGGCGGCTCTCGACATGCGACGAGATAGGGGCGCCCCGGCATCTTTCGTTCACCTGCTCTCCGCTGCCCGACCGTCGGGGATCTGTCCCGCCGCCTCCGAGGGGCCGTTGCGGCAGCTGTGGGTCTCGCGCCAGAGGACCTGGACAGGGACGGGGTGGGGCGGAAGCTCGGCCCCGCCCCCGTCGCCCCGCCCCTCGGATAGACCCTGCCCCGCCCCGCCCCCTCCCCCGCGGAAAGGACCGTGGCGAGGGACTGGGGGCGGGCCGAGCACGCCGTCTCAGCCAATGGCAGTGTGGGCGACGTACGAAGAAATCAATGGGAGCAGGTCACACCGCGGGAGGGGGCGGGGCAAGCGGCTTGGGGGATTCCTCCGGAATCGCTCTTGGAGGCCGGATGCTGGGGGCACTGCCGGCCGGTCTGGGGACGTGGGTTGTGAGTCAAAGAAAGGGGAGGAAGGAGACACAGTGGTGGGGAAGAGGAAAAGACAGAAAGGTAAAAAGAGCCAAAACAACCATGTGACTTTGGGCAAGTCCCTCCTTCAAAAAACTGAGGACTCAGTTTACCTATTTTGGTAATTGGAATTAGGGCAAAGCATGTTTTTTTGAAGTACGACCTGGAAAAACCCTTTACAACAGTATTAGCTTTTAAAATGCAGGTTCTTGTACCCTCAGATGGGCTGAATCTGGACCCAGGCTTGAAGATAAATCTTTCTGAGTTGCAGACAAATTCTCAGGATAAGGTTTGAGGCAGTTACTGGGTGGACAGGCCCTGGAGACCCCAACAGAGGACTCCCAGGCCAGCCTCGGTTTCCGTGGGAATGAGCCCTTGCGGGACAAGCAGGAGCATCTTGGCCACCAGCGGGAAGTGGGGGGCAGCTGGGCCCTCACCCCCCACCCCCAGGATGCAGCTGTGAGTCCTGGGAACTGGGCCCAGTAGCAGCTCCCAGCTTCCCTGCTGCTCTGTTTCCTCCCCTCAGCCCTAACTCCGAGTCCCCAGTGGGCTGAGGCCAGGGGAGGCCAGAGCAGACAGCAAATGTAGGTTATGTGCCTGCTGTGTGTTGAGTCCTGACCGGCACACTGGGGACACACAACCCTGGCACAGGCGTCACAAGCCAAAAATAAATGCCCCTGTCCCATGTTGTATGGGGAAACCGAGACCCAGAGTGGGGAAGGACTTGCCTAAGAACAGTCACAAGGGGCAAGGCCAGGATTCAAATCCAGGAGTGC
The DNA here is from genome assembly GCA_004024925.1 of Scalopus aquaticus. Lineage (NCBI taxonomy): Eukaryota > Metazoa > Chordata > Mammalia > Eulipotyphla > Talpidae > Scalopus > Scalopus aquaticus. The sequence continues at coordinate 19,288 of PVIJ01015204.1, forward strand.
CCGACCCAGCTCCTCCCACCACAGCCAGGCCCTGCCCTCTCTCCAGTCCAGGGTTTCTCATCTTGTGCTTCCTTCTTGGTGGGGGTAGGAGGTGTTAGCACACAGGATGTTGAGCAGCGTCCCTGGCCCCCCCCACTCAAAGCCACTAGTACAACCCCCCCCCAAGTCATGACAGTCAAAAATGTCTGCAGATATCGCCCAGTGTCCCCTGGTGGAGAGGCTTGCCCTGGTTTGAGGCTTAGTATTGTATTTCCAACTCTTCATGCCCTCTGAACCCTAAACTATGGAGACTCCTTTGGATGGGGTGGCCGATGGGGGTCACAGAGGCAGGGGAGCCGTTTTTAGCACCTCAGGGAACTGTAGAAGTTGTTTCTTTGTGTCCAGGGTGGGCGTGGGCAGTAGTAGTTCAGTGTCACTGAGGTGGGCGCAGACCCAGCTTTGTCACTCTTGGCATCAATTTGAGACTCCGTTTTCCAAATCTGTGGCATGGGAATAATGAAGTCTACAGGTAAGGACAAATTAAAAGTGCCTCAAGGATGTAGAGAAATTAGAACCTTCCCACATTGCTTGTGGGAATGTAAAATGTGACAGTGACTATAGAAAACGCCAGCAGTTCCTGACAAACATCTAAACATAGAATTGCCATCAAACCCAGCAGTAATTCCACTCGTAGGTCTCTACCCACGGGACTTGAAAGCAAGGGCTTGAACAGGTATTTGTACGTTGATAAAGGCATGATTCATACCAGCCCAAAGATGGAAACAACCCCAAAATCCATCAACAGGTAAATGGATACAAACAATGTGGTCTATCCATATACTGGAATATTATTCAGCCACAAAAAAGAAGGAAGTTCTGATTCATCTTATAGGGTGGATGACACTTGGAAACATAAAGTGAAAGGTACTGGTTATGAAAGGACAAATGCTGTGTGAGCCACTCACATCCATGGAGATGGGAAGTAGATGGTGGTGCCAGGAGCTGGGGGAGGGGAGGGGAATTAGTATTTAATGGGGACAGAGTTCCAGTTGGAGAAGATGGGAAAGTTCTGGAGCTGGAGGGAGGGTGGGGACGCTTGCGTAACAGCATGAGCATACTTAACACCACAGAGCTGTGCACTTAAACATGGTTACAATGGTAAATTGTGTTATGTATTTACCACAGTTTAAAAAAATGAAGGATGGATATAGCAAAAACACTTGTATATTGTAAATGGGTGAATTGTATGTTAGATGAATTACATCTCAATAAAGCCAGCTTTTTTTTTTTAAGTACACAGCAGCTGTCAGGTAATAATAACAACAATATTATAGCTAATGTCTATCGAGTGCCTATTATATGCCAATCGCTGTTAGCATTTTACTTACATTAAGTCAGTGAATTCTCAGATCAACCCAGCCATGGAGCGATTTGTCCCAGGACACTCAGCTCTATGGTGGGGTTACAGAGGGGCAGTCTGAGCCGATTGTAATGTATGCAGCTCCTCTGGGTGGCCCTGAAGCCTTGGTGGCTGCCCGAGGAGGCTCCAGAGCCTAGTGAAGAAAGACCGGGGACTCTATTCGGCGTCAGAATTGGGGGCTCAGCCTGGAATGAGGCTCTTCTCAGAGCCTGAGATCTGGCTGGGGGATGTACACAAGGTCAGGCGCTCAGCCCAGCTTGGGGGCTCAGCCAGGATCGGGCTTAGCCACGCTTGGGGTTCCATTAGGGCTAGAAGCTCAGCTTAGAACCAAGGCCTCTATTCGGGGTCCGCAGCTCAGCTCAGAGTTGGGGTTCAGCCTGGAATCACGGGTTTATCCAGGATTGCGGGTTTAGCTGGAGTAGGGGACCTACGGGATTGGGGGTTAGCTCAGAGTTGGGGCCTCTATCCGGGATCAAGCTTCAGCCCGGGCGAGGACTCAGTCCAGAGCTGGGGGCTTTACCCCGAGTGGGGGTCAACTCTGATGCGAGGGTTTAGTCTTCAGTCCCGACGTTGGGGAGGGTGGTAACTGTGCGGATCCGACATTCTCCGGCAGGGGGCGCGCTCTGCTCACAGCCGGAGCTGGTGGCGCGTCTTTGGGGGAAAGGGTCGCTGGGGGAGGTAGAGGAGAAGTCGGGGACGGATCTGCGTCTAGGGCAGGGTCCGCAGGTGCAAATCACCCCAGATCTTAGACCCATCTAGCGTCATCTTCATCCCGCGGGGCTGTGTGACTCGGAGAGTGCGACGCCGTTCTCTGGGCCTCTGCCTCGCGCCTGCGCAATGGGACCAGGGTGGGGGCGTGGAGGTGTGGGGTAGGGAAGGGGTGAGTGCAATAAGGAGGTGGGGAAGTAGTGGTGGGGATGATGGTAGGAATCGAGGTGGGGAAGCCTGTTCTGGAGCCTCCGGGAGCCCTTTTCCCGCAGCCTGGTGGCTTCCCCGCCGATCCCGCCGTCAAGGCGTTTTGGCGGACGGGTGGCCGTGGCCAGAACACCTCTCCTCCCACGCTGCAGACCTCATCGTAACTCCTACGTGCCCACGATCCATCTGTTCCTAGCCCATCTGTCTATCCCTGCAAAACCCAGCCCAAGGCCACTTAAGGAAGGGAGTGGGTGGGCGAGCTCAGAGGGGGCAGGGGAGGAGGGGGCGGAACTTGCTTGAGTCTCCAACACTGTCCAAGCCAGGACATCTCCTGGAACTCTCCCAAGGGCACTGAGTGTGGCGGCTGTCTTCACTGGTCACCCGAGCCAGGACCTGGGATCTGGGCAACCCTCACTCTTGCCAACAAGGAGTGAGAAGGGGGAGAGGGTGGAGGGCTAGAGGAGGGGGTGGGGAGAGCCTAAAACAATTTCAGTCCTCTGCCTCCTTCACCCCCATCCTTCCCCATCTTCCTCCCCGCTGCTGCTGCTGCCACTGCGCAAAGACTCGGAGGAACTAGTGGGCCCAGCGGGAGGATGTATTTACAAGTGTTAGCCGCGCAGACGCCAGCCGGCCGCCTGCGTGTGGGAGGCGGGCGTCTGCAGAGAGAAGCGGCCGCCTGTGAGCCTGTGTGTGCACGTGTGTAAGTGGGTGCCTCTGACTGGGGGAGCGTGGTCTGATCTGCCTCTGAGGGTAGTGAGCCGCCTCCTCCTTCCTGGCAGGAGGGAACTTCACTTCTTGGAGCCTCGGTTGCTTCATCTGGAAGCTGGGTGCATCACACCTGACTCGGAGGTGTGTGAGGCCTGGAGGATAGGTGTCAGCACTCACGGGAGGTGTGACTCATATGCACACGCTGCTCACTTCCTCAAGGGCCAGGCACCCACGTAAGGACCGTGATGGGGGAACTAGGCAACCAAGGCACCCTCTGAGGATTTCTTCTCATCTACAGACACCCAGCTTGGAGGGCAGTCAGAAAGACTGGCCAAGAGCATGCAATAAAGTGCTTAACTCAGTGTGAGGGCCCAGCTTGAGAACTATTATTATTGGGGGGAGAGGGGGTTGTTCCCTGCCCCCAGGAGCTCCCAGGCTAGGGGAAGGAGGCATAAGGGCACTGTGAAGGGCTCTCACAGTAAGGTTTTGGGGGCCAACAGGAAATAATCTTTTTCCTGACTGCAACCCAGGAACCTTCAGAACATCACAGGCTGGATAGAAATATCCAGGCTTCGTCCTACGGGCAATAGGGAGCTGTAAAGGGTGTTAGAGCCAAGAAGAGATTAGGGTATTGGAATATCCCTCTCGTGGCCAGTGAGGGGTGGAAAGCAGTGAGCAAAATGGAGCTGGGAGGCTAGGGAGGGGGAGGGTGTGAAGGTGAATGCCCTGCCCTGTTTGTGTCCCACAGAGGTGCAGGGGAAGCTGGGGTCTTGATGGTTGAAGAGCAGTTTTCAGGAGAAAATAAAAGTTGGCAATCGGAGAGTGTTTCAGGAAGAGGGAATATCACAAGCAAAGGCTTGGAGGTGTGAAAACAGCCAGTAGCTCATAATGGCTGGGTTGCTGGGATCCAGGTGGGTGGGGGAGAATGGAATTGGACCTAGAGAGTCCAAAGGAACCATGAACATCAGAACTTGAGACTTAATCCCAGCAGCAAAGGAAGCCACAAAGGAGTACCAGTGGAAAGACATCCTATGAACCCCCAATCATTGATTCATTCAACAAACCTTTACTAGATGGGTTCAAATTCCTGCTCTGTCAGTTACCTGCAGTGTGACTCCAGACCAGTCATTTGCACTCACTGAGCCTCATTGTTGTCATCTGGAAAGTGAGCACCTACTGTGTGTCAGTACATGTACTGGTTAGGGATGCAGCTAGCAGCAATCCCTGTTCTTGTCAAGCTCATATCTTAGAAATGTGGGTTGCCACTGTGAGCTGGGCTCTTTAGAAGGTCTTGTTTGACCTGCCTATGACCAGACACAATAACTTGACCTTCTCTGACAAGCCCTGGCTTCACACCATCCAGAACTTCTGTGTATTCGCTCTCACTTCCAGGCCTCTGTCCATGCTGTACCTGCTGTTTCACCTCTGCCTGGATGACTAGTGGTCATCTTAGAAGACAGCTCTGCCCTGACCACCCCCCAGCTGAATTAGGGCCTCTTCTGGGGTTCACAGAACCCCAGGTGCCCCTCCAGCCATGATCACCCTGAATTTTAACAGCCCATTAACATGTATTACTCCCCTACTGACCTGAGAGCCTTGAGAGGAATGACTGGGTCTACTTGGCTCATGGCTGTGTCCCAAACAGGGCCTGGCACACAGTAGGCACTCAGTAAATATTTGTTAAGCAATTTAAGGGGGCTTCCTTCTCCAATTGGTAGCTTGGAAAGCAGAGCCCAGAAAGGACTTTCCCAGAGTCACAGAGCAAGTAGGAGTCCAACCAGGCTCCAAGCCCATTCCCACCTGACCCCCTGCCCCTCTCCCTCCAGTCCAGTGCTTTGATTAGCCCTTTGGGCGCTGCCACCCTTTCTGACTATTCTTTCCTACAATGGCTCCATCTGGCTTCACTAATTTCCTGACACCCTCTCCCCAATACCTCCCTGCAGAGGGTCAAGGCAATTTGGGAGGACTTCCTGCAAGAGGGGGCTCCTGGGAAGCACAGTATGCTAAGGGTCGTGCCCTACCACCTGTGATGTCTGTGATGGTCTGGTAGTTTGCTCTTCCTCACCTCTCCAGGAAGCACAGGGTGCAGGTGGGAAATCTATTTCCACCACTGTCCTCACACCCACCCGTCTGTCCTGATGACTTCATCGGGGACTGAGCTGAGGGTGCTGCTGACCTCATCCTCCCACCTCAGGGAGGGTGTGTGAGCAGAACCCTGACACGATAAAATAATAACTCAGCAGCCCCACCTCCAGCAGAAATCTGGGGCAAAAAGACCTCACACGCATTATCTCAGAGTCTCCGTGAGGGCCCTGGAGGAAGGCATTGTTTCAGGCCCCCTTTAGCAGATGAGCCTAGAAAGGGAATTCACTCGCTTGGGATCACACATCAAGAGAGACATGGGTCTGGAATCAGTTTTCCACCTGCTGCTGCACTGTCCCTTCTATGCATTCTCTTGTCAAAAGCTAGAGGGCGCCTATGAGCACCTGAGTCAAGTACTGCCCCTCTGTCCAGGGATCCCATCTCCCTCAAGATAAATGCCCAAGTACTCCTCCAGGTCCACAAGACCCTCTGAAAGCTTCATTCTTTCCCACACATACCCCGTCGCCTCCCTGCCCTCATTTCCTCTCTCTGTTCCCCTCGCCCACTCTGCTCTAGCCGCACGGTCTCCTCGCCATTTCTCCAATGGGCAGGCCCGGTCCTGTCCCAGGGCCTTTGCATATGCTGTCCCTGCCATCAGGGATGCTGCTTCCTAGAAATCTGCATAGAGCTTCTCCTTCCCATCAGCCAAGGGTGAGTGGAATGGGAAAGACCCCTGCTCACAGATGTGCTAGGGGGTAGAGATCTACAGCCCCTTTGCCCACCCCGTCCTGGAGAAAGACCATCAGCGCGTCCACTGGGTTATGACAGTCTGAGAAAGGGACATACAACATTTCCCAAATCACTCCTGGTGGTTTCTTACATTGTCTGTTTTCCCCAATATTCCTGTCTAATTAATATCTTCCAGTAAATCTGCTCACATTTGGACCATCAATAAGTGCATTGGTTTTTAACAGTAATTTTTTCATCACCAAGGTAAAAGAAAAATCAGCATGTCTTGACAGAGACAGAAGGTAGCTGAAAATACAGTTTAATCTGGATCTCACTGACCACCACTGTCTGCAGAGACGCTGACCCTGTGCTGCATGGCTAGATTAGCATATGCAAGAGCTGTTACAGACCCACCTGGACCCAGCTGAGACTTGACAAAGGTGGAAGTGACATTTAAGGAGAGTCTCTTTGTAACTGGGCTTTGAGGTTATTTCATACCATGCAAGTACCCCACTGAAGTCACGGTATTTGTTAACTAGGGGTGTGCAATGCTTTGGGCAGTGCTGGCCACAAGGTTCTAGGGCCAGGCCTAGAGACATCACCTCCTCAGAAGCCTCCCCCCCCCGCCCCGACAACCAGCACCAGGTATTCTGTCTGCTTCATCTATGGTGTTTCCTGTCTGTCTCTCCCACTAGAATTCATGTTCCATGAAGGTCATCTTTGTCTGCCTTGTTCCCATTATGTCTCCAGCACTTAGAACAGTAGGTGCTTAATAAATGTTTGTGAAATGAATGACTATGTGTGTCCACGTCTCCTTGTGCTTGGCAGAATAATGATCACCCTCCCAAAAAAGATGCTCACATCCTAATCCCCAGAACCTGTAAGCATGTCACCTCATACATGGCAAAGGGGATTTTGCAGACATGATTTAAAGAGGGGGGTTTATTCTGGATCATCTATGCGGGCTCAATGTCATCACAAGGACAGAGGGTCAGAGTCAGAGAAGATGTGACAACAGAAGCAAAGAATGAGACTGACGGAGTTTGAGAACAACTTGCCCAACATTTGCTGGCTTTGAAGATAGAGGAAAAGCTCATGACATGTTGGAATCCTCTAGAAGCCAGAAAAGTCAAGGCAATGAGTTCTCCCCCAGAACCTTTACAGGCAATGCAATTCTACTGACACCACGATTTTAGCTTAGAGGAACACAGGAACCTGAAAGGAGGAGTCAGGACCCTGGAGAGCTTCATTCAACCTATTTAGGGGGTGCCTACTGTGTACCAGGCACCGTTCTGGGTTCTAGGGGTGGAGCAGTGTAGAAAACAGACACAAATCCCTGTGCTCATGGCTCTGACATTCCAGTGGGAAAGACGCACAGTAAATAATCTAATAAAATGCATAATACAATCATGCCTCACTTAAGAACAGAGATTTATTCTGAGAAATGCATCATCAGATGATTCCATCGTTGTGCAAATATCATTGAATGCAATTTCACACCTAGATGGTAGAACCTACTACACACGTAGGCTAGATGGTAGCGTTTATAAGGACCACTGTTGCATATGTGACCTATCATTGACAGAAACATGACTGTATTCATCCAATGAAATAGTGTAGAGTAATCAAAAAGGAATTGATTGAACTGCAGAATAATAATTTCTAAGATTTATTGAGCACTTACTATGTGACAGGCATTTTCTAAGCACTTTAAGTGTGATAACTTAGAGAATCCCTTAGAAAAACACCCTAAAAATATAGGGAGTGTTAGTACCTCTGTTTTCTAAATGTAACAGTTTTAAAATATGCCTGTGAGTTCTTTGAGAACTTCTTCAAGAGTTGGAGCCCAATTTCCCTCTTTTTGAGTGATGACTTCGTTTTAATGCATAGAATAAGGCAGAAGTGATAAGGTCTCCCTTCTAAGACTGGGGCACTCTCTTTCCCTCTTCACACTCTCTGGGATCTCTCAGCCTGGGGAGAAGCTGGCTGCCATGTTGTGAGGATGCTCAAGCAGCACTATGATGAGCTCCACGCAGTGAGGAACTGAGCCCTCCTGCCAACAGCCACTTTGGAAGCAGCTCCTCCAGCCTCCTTGAGCTTTCAGATGGGACAACCTAGCTAGTGTGTTTGACTGCAATGCCCTCAGGGACCCCAGACCAGAATCATCCAGATAAACCACTCTCAGATTTCTGACTCTTAGAAGTTTTTGAATTAATAAATGCTGTTGTCTTAAGCTGCTTTTTTATACCATATGATACATGAATGTATAATTTTAATTCACAAAATAATCTTATTCACTGTTCATGGCAATATCGGTGTGAGAATGCATACATAGATAAGTCTATAAAAATGTGTGCATGGAATTGGAGGTCAGTGACTTCCTCTTTAGCTCTCATATTTTGTTTGTTTCTTAAAAAATGAAAAGACCTGAAGCAAGTATCACAAGTGTTAACCATTGTCAATCCTGGCTGGAACACACAGGTGTTTGCTATATTCGTCTTTGCACTTTTCTTTCTTTTTTACTTTTCTCAAAATTAAAAATAAATGATTATAATGGAGGAGATAGTCATGGAGGATTTAAATAGGTGGAGCGGAAGTGGGAGGGTGTTGCAGGCAGAAGCACCAGCTTCATAAAGACCTGGAAGCAGCAGCGAGCAGGATCTTTTTGGGAAATGAGGAGACCTAGAGCAGTTATTCTGCCCCCGGCTGCACCTTTGAATCATGTACACAGCCCCCAACTCCAGACAATTAATTCAAAATCTGGCAATGGGGGTGGGGTAGAAGTGTGGTAGGAGTTAAAAGCTTCCCAGGTGGGGTCTCCCTGGTGGCGCAGCCGTTAAGCGCTGCACTGTGGAGCTGTCGGCAGCAGCGGTGCGAGTTCAACGCCCGGCCGGGGAGAATCCCACATGGTGCGGCAGACCTCTCCTGCCTCACCCGCTGCTCCCCTCAGCAGTGTATTTCTGATCTGCCTGTTCTGCTCCCTGCTCTGTCTCTGGTGAACCCTCTCGCCGCCCCACACCTCTGGTCTGTACCCCAGCTTGTATGTATAAATAAATAAATAAATCTTTAAAAAAAAAAAAAGCTTCCCAGGTGACTCAAATATGCACACAGCATTTGGAAACCATTGGACACACAGTCATGTGCAGTAGCCATTTCAAACACGTTTGCTCAGTGGCAAATGAATTATTCCAAGAGAGTCAAAAAGAAGGTGAGGGGGTGAGCAGATCTCTGTCAACCTGTCGTTTGGACTTGGAAGAAGTCGGCCAGCCAGGCGTCAGATCCCTTAATTGTTTTTAATGAATTCTTATCATTAGCCTAAAAAATTCCAGGTGATAAGAAAATTCAAGAAGATGATGAAAGCAACCAGGCAGCTTTTTTTTTTTTAACATTCATTTATTTATTTATGCATACAAGAGCTGGGGAGTAGGCCAGAGGTGCGAGGGGATGTGTGTCAGAGGATTCATCAGAGACAGAGTGGGGAGCAGAACCGTCAGAACTACTGAAATCCACTGCTGAGGGGAGCAGCGGGTGAGACAGGAGAGGTCTGCTGCGCCATGTGGGTTAGCTCCCTGGCCAGGAATCGAACTCAGGCCACAGTGGCTGGTGATGCCTTGAGAGCGCTGAGACTTTAACCCCTGCGCCACCAAGGAGGCCCCCCCAGGCAACTTTTCTAACTGGAGTGGTCAGGTAGGCTTCTTGGAGGAAGTGCCATTTGAGCTGAGACCTGAAGGATAAACCTGCCCTGGAGCTGTGTGGGAAAGGTGTGTCAGGCAGCGGAAATAGCAAAGAGCAAAATCCAGAGGAGGTAGCAAACACATAGGGGTTTCAGCACAGGTGACTAGGGCTATGACAGGGGGCCCTAGAGGTGGTGTGTGGATCGGACAGGGGTGGGGGTCAGGATCCATGTATGAATTTTCTCAACTCAGCCCTGTCACTCTCAGCAAAAACACCCTGCCCCCCCCCCAGCATCCCTGAGGGAAACAGCACCTGAATCAAGACATTTATTTTCTCCAAGGGGAGCGAGTGTGAACATGATCACCCTACATCCATCCGATTTTAAATTTAGCCTGGTGCACATGGAACTCGGTTCAGGAAAAACAAGAAGTTACAAAAATATAATTCCATTTTCTGTCATGGGCAGCAGAGGAGTGGGGCAGGCAGAGATGGGGGCTGGGGAATGGGTAGGCTATAAAACATAGAGGTGGGACCACCAGGACAGGAGACTCCTGGGGTCTCAGCCCCGGCCCCCCCAGCTCCTCTTGTCCTGTGCCCGCTGACAGCTCAGTCCCCACCCACCCATGATCAAAGCAGCCAATCTGAAACCCAGCTCTCTCCTTCCCATGCTACCCTGCATCTCCTACGGTTCCCCACTGCCCTGCCAATGGAGCCCAAGCGTGCGCTCGCCATCCTCCACGCCCCAGCCAGGAAAACTGCTTTCCAGTCGATCTCTAAGTCCCTGGCTGTGCTGTCCCCTCTGCCTGTGTTCTACCCCTTCGAGAAACTGCTCTGAAGGACGAAGTCGTGCATGTTGTCTCAGCCATCTCCAGCCTCAAAAGTAACTCCAAACTAAGAGGCTTACAAACAACATAGGCTCAAACAGCATACATTTTCCATGTAGTTTCAGTAATCCAGACATGACCTGAGTAGCTGCTCTGATTAGGGGTCTCAAAAGACTGTATTCAAAGAGAAAGCCAGGGGAAGTGGTCAAATCCAAAGGCCTGACAGGGGCAGGACTGGCTTTTGGTTGGCTGGGTGCGTTGGCAGCATTTAGTTCTTTTCCGCTGTCAGGCAGAGGGTGCCCTCAGTTCCTCACCAGATGACTTTCTCCATCAGAGCAGGCAGAGACAGGGAGAGAGGGAGAGTGGGGGAGAGGGGGAGAGGATAGAGAGGGTGGGAGGGAGAGGGGAAACACAGAGCAAGAAAGAGACCCAAAAAGAAAGACCCAGAGAGAGAAAGTCAATAAAACAGAAGTTACAATCTTATGTAGTCTAATTAATCTAAGAAGTATATTTCAACTTTTACTCTATTTTCTGTTATAAATGAGTCAGATGTCCCACTGACATCCAACTTGAGGGTTTACACAGGAGTCTAATGAGGCAGGAGGCAGGAATCCTTGGAGGGGCATTCTAGAATTGGGGCTTCATTAAGGATATCACTTTATGTTCATGCTGTAGAATATTATGCAGCTGTTAAGAGTGATGGAGAGTTTTGATTTTAATATTATTCTGTTACTGTTGAAAAATGTAAATATATACATTAGAAATATATAAATGATATTCTTTATGATTATCCAATGATAGGACCTTTGGACATGCTGTGCTTTCTGCCTGGAATGTTTTTCCACTCAGACATCACCTCTTCAGGGAAGTCCTCCCTGACCACTCTGTCTAAAATAGCCCCATCCTCCTCTCTGGCCCCCTACTCTAATTTGTTTGTCATAGCCTGGCCTGACATTTGACTTGTATATTTATCTTGTTAACTTCCATCTCCCCCACTAGAAAGTCACCTCCATGAGCTCAAAGATTTTTGTCTCTTTTGTTCACTGCTGTCTTTCCATCACTTCACATACAATAGGTGCTCAATTACTATGGCTTGAACAAATGAATGTATACCTGTGTGCACACACACCGCTTTTGCCTCTGCAAGCAAAATTCCGAATCCCAACCCCCTTTCTTTGAGCACCCCCCAATCCTGGGACATTCCTGGTCTTGACTTCTGTGGACTTCATTCTCATTCCTAGGCAACCTAACATTCATGACCCCTCCAGTCACCTAAGCCTTCCCCTCGCATGTACAATCAATCCTTTTCTGGGGTAGGACTCTCCTCATTGCCCCCTCACCTTGGGCCTCTCAGGCAGGAAGACCGCTTCTTCCCCAACTCACTGACGAATGCCTCAGCTCTGAAGGCCTAATTGTGCATGAAATCCAATCAAATTATCAGACCCCAATGAGCAATTCCTGAGATTATTTAGCTCAGTGAAGTAAATAATGACATGAGCCATTGAGTTCCCCTGCGCATTCCTGCATCGCCCTCTCCCCAAGCACACACACACACACACACACACACACACACACACACACACACACACACACACTCCGGTACTGTACTACGGTTGCCTACATGGTCTTTTGCCTGAGAAATGGGAACAAAAGAGTGGGGGGCTCAAGACCCTCAGCTGGTAACCAGAAGAACTCTTCATGCTTTCCTACAGGTGGGGAAAGTGAGGCTGAAAGCTGGCCCTGACATAGAGAATTAGGACTCCAGAATCCATCGCTACTTCTGCAAGTAAGGACCTAACTTCCTTTATCCCAGCAGGAAAAAAAATACCAGACAAGAGTGGTGTGCAGAAGGGTGGAGGGGGGAGTTGGTGTGCATGAATCCTAAGCTCTTGTCATTTTGGAAGGGCGAAGAGACACTGGAAAATTTTCTTCCATGATAAGCTAAGTATACATGTTAAGAAGTATATGAGTGACTACTAGGAGGACAGAAATAGGATGAATAATTTCCAAATCACTGGATGGAATAAAAAAGCAAATAAAGAATATCTGAAAAATTCACCAGAAGGTTGAAAAGGATTTTAAAAAGAAGCAAAAGAAAAAACCACGTTGAGCAAAAAGCACAATAAAAGAAGGCGATGAGAAACATTTAAATATGCCAGTAAATACAATAGATGTAAACGGATTAAACTCACCACTTGAAAGACAGACTCAGGTTGGGTGCCTAGAAATATCAACATACACAAGCCATCTCTGGTTTTTTGAGGACACACCTCTTAAACAGAATGCTGTATCATCAACAAATAAGGAGACAAAAGAGAAAAGATGGAGGGGAACCTGCAGAATAAAAGACATGTAAAGACAAATCAACCCTATGTGTGTGTGTGTCTTTATGTGGGTCCTGCTTCAAAATTATGACAATTTTGATATAATAGAAAATTTAAGAATTGATGGGAGATTTGATGATATTCTGGAAGTATTGTTAAATTTTTAGCCAAGAGTCTGTACCTTTTAAAAAAAGATTTTTATTTATTTACTTATGCATATAAGAACTGGGGTGTAGGCCAGAGGTATGGGGAGTAAGAGGATTCACCAGAGACAGAATGGGGAGCAGGAGAGGTGGATCTACTGAACTACACTGCTGAGGGGAACAGCAGGTGAGACAGAAGAGGTCCTCCGAACCATGTGGGAATCTCCCTGGCTGGGGATCAACTCCTGCTGCAGTGGCTGCGATAGCTTGATAGCGCTAAGACTTTAACCTCTGTGCCACCAGGGAAGCCCAAGAATCCATACCTTTTAGAGACATAAACTGATTTATGTAGAGATAAAATATATGTTTCTGGAATTTTCTTCAAAGTAATAACAAAAAAGATTAAACAAAATCAGTCATGTGTTGATAAATGTTGACATTGATGATGGGTATATAGGGATTCATTGTATTATTTTCTCTGAAATTCCCCACAATAAAATGTTTTTTAAAAAGAATGATTCAGATAAGCTTAAAAGTCAAAGGATAGACAAAGATTTACGAGGCAAATATGAAGGAACCATCAAAATAATATGCTAGACACTGATCCCCGAAGGGTCTCAACACTATTCCCAGGACCTCTGTGGTGGAGATACAGCCTTTCAGGGAGGAGTCTCAAGTACCAGTAAGGGGGATGGAAGGGAGCTGAGACAGGTCCATAGACCCAGATGGGGCAACTGAGACCCAAAGGTAAAATGACTTGCCCAAGGTTACACAGCTGATGAAGAGGTCTCCATCTGGAACTGGATTCTATTTCCTCTACTGTTGAACTAGATAGATGGATAGAATGTGGTGGGAGTGACACTATGACTTTCAAGGCAAATTTATATAAGCGACCAGGACTTTGGAACCTGCTTATGGACTATGTTATAAGGAAGCTCAGATCATATGCAGAGACCACAGCTGAGGTCCAACCCCGGCTGAGGTCCCAGCAACAGCCAGCATTGACTGCCAGAAGTGGGAGGAGGTGACCCCCAGGGTCCAGCCCCAGCCAAGTAGAGCAGAGACCAGCCATCCCATTCAACCCTGTTTAATGCTGATTCATGAGCAAAATCAATGTCATCACTGTTTTTAGGCCACTTAATTTTGTATATGACTTTGTATGGCCATTGAAATCAATAACCTCACACTTACCGGCATAAAACAACATGGATTTATTATTTTGCACATTTTATTTATTATTTTGAAGTCCTATAGGTTAGAAATACCACATGGTCTCATGGGGCTAAAATCCAGGGCTGGTTCCTTTTGAAGACTTCAGGGCAGGATCCATTTCCGTGCCTTTTCCTGATTCCAGAGGTGATGCACTCCTTGGCTTGCGGCCCCTTCTTCCATCTTCACTGCCAGCTGTGACCAGTGGAGTCTTTATTCGATTTCATCAATAGGATTATTTTGCCTTCCTTTATAAAGACCACTGTGATTACACTGGTCTCACCAGGATAATTGAAAATAATCTCTTCATTTTAACATCAACTGATCAGCAACCTTAATTCCATGTGCAACCTAATTCCCCTCTGCCATGCCAGGTAACTTCTTTATGCGTTCCAGGGATTAGGACAGGGACATCTTCGAGGAAGCATATTTTTTTTTAAAGATTTATTTTTTATTTATACATACAAGCCGGGGTGACAGCTCCACAGCTCAGAGCTTAACCGCTGCGCCACCAGGGAGGCCCTGAGGAAGCATATTTTTGCCTGCTGTATCCGGTTCCAGATGACCGGAACCTATGGGATAATTCCTCATCATGCCAAGATAGTCCTACTCCCTTCCCTCCATCAGGACTTGCTTCTATTCACCCTTCTGTTGCACCTCCTCCAGGGAGTCCTCCCTGGAGCCTCTTCCAGTCCCCACACCTGCCGATGTGTCTCCATCACAGTCTTTACCACCCCTTGTAGGTTACCTGGTGACATGTCTGTCACCCCTCACTAGACTGCAAGGGCCCAACAACAGCTGTGCCTTGCCTTTGCTATGCCTTGCACCTGGCACAGGATCTAGCTCACAACTGGTACCCAATATATGTTTCGTTTTTTTTTTTAAAGATTTTTAATTTTTTTTTATTTATACATACAAGCTGGGGTACAGACCAGAGGCGTGGGGCGGTGAGAGGGCTCACCAGAGACAGAGCGGGGAGCAGAACAGGCAGATCAGAAATACACTGCTGAGGGGAGCAGCGGGCGAGGCAGGAGAGGTCTGCCGCGCCATGTGGGATTCTCCCTGGCCGGGCGTCGAACTGGCGTCGCTGCTGCCAACAGCTCCACAACACAGCGCCCAACCGCTGCGCCATTGGGGAGGCCCTGGTACCCAATACATGTTTGTGGCCTGCATGAGCTGAAGGCTGTTCTGCTTGGTTCTCTGGCCTAATGATGACAAACATAATAAATAAGCGCATACACAGGGACTCAGACTTAGCAGGCAGGTGCATGCTGGAAGCCATGGCCCCCTTATCCCTGGCCCAGCCTGGCTCAGCCTAGAGTCTGCTGCAGTTCTGGCTTCCTTATTAAAGCAAGCCTTTTACTTAGCCAAGTGCTGCCAGTTCTAATTGATTGCCTGCATCCCCTGGGGGACTCAAGTTCCCGAGGCTGGCAGCTGGGTCAGGGCCAGACCACAGCAGGTAAGAGGGAGATGCTCTGAAAGACAGTAAGGCTGGAGCTTCTGCCTCCTCAGAGGGGGCCTCCCCTCTCCAGCCTCCGGACTGAAGCACCATCTGACCTGCACCCCTCCCAGGTCTGTGCCAGACCTTCATATGTTTGAATGTCACACGCTTGGTCACACCAAGCATACCCGCCAAGATGCACATGGACTCGTGAGCACACACAGACAAACCCTCAACCCAGAGATCCAGAGACACGTGGGCAACATTCCCACCTGTGCCTCAGACTTCCCGTCTGTAAAATGGGTTTATAATAGTATCCTCTCCCTGGGGTTCTGGGAGAGTTAACTTAGCTAATATTTAGGAGATGCTTAACATGGGACCTGGAATGTATTCGGAGTTCTATTGCTTTTTATTTATGCATTCAGCAAGTATTGATTGCCTACTGCATGCCAGGGCTGGCGGTGACAGCAGTGAGCTGATTATTCACAAACTCCCATCTTCTGGGAGCTGACATCTGAATGGGGAAGGAGAAGAAAGTCTGATTTTTAAAAAATCAATGCTGGAGTATGCTGGGAGGACACAGGCAGGCGCGCACACACACACACAATCTGAGAGGTCGGTCCTCTGAGGTTCTGGGATTATTCCTATTTCACAGGTGGGGCAAAGGAGGATCCAAGACAGAACCAAAAAAAAACGGGCTTGTTCATGGGCACACAGTCTCTGAGACAGTCTATGTTCCATGTGGCCCCAGGGCCTTTGCCTCTGCTGTTTCATTTCCAGACATGCTCTTCCCACACCTTATCCTTCCTTCTCAGCTCCTGCCACTGCCTCAGGACAGCCCTTCTGTTTCCTCAGTCTTTTCAAGGATCCTTTAAAACTCCTTTGACAACAGTTGTGTGTGAATTCGGGGGCTTTTTTCATTAATTCCAGTCCTCACTGAGTTCCCACAGCCCTGGGCAGGCAGGGCACACAGTAGGAGCTCAATAAATCCACACTAGCTGAAAGTACCAGCCTCAGGTATGGCTCTGGGACACAACCCTCTCAGACAAAACCTGCAAGCTGGCAGCTGAGGGGCTAGGTTGGGAGCCTCCCACCTGCTTAGCCTGAATCGCAGCTGTCCCCACTTAGGCCACCAGGACTCTAGAAGCTGCTTCCAGCTTTTCATCCTCCCTGGGGAGCCCTCATTACTGCTCCGGGGTCTAGAGGCAGGAGTTGCCGCTTCCTGGACTTTGAAACCAACACTTCACTTGAAATGCACAATGAGGACACCCCTAGGCTTAGACCTCGGCTGCCCCTAGCCTGCTGCTGCTGCCATCAGCCCCTCCTTTTAGGCCGAAGGGAATGACCAACTTTGGGTCCCCATGAGATTGCCCAGAGCTTCCGGAGCTGTTCGTAACAGTCATTGGGATAAAGATTTTCATTGTTGTACAAGAGAAGCACAGCTAGCAGCATCCAATTGTGTTCGCACTGTTCAGGGCGCTGCTGTCTTTTTAAAACTCTTTTGTTGAACCCACCTTCTTCTCCAGCGACCACCCTGGTTTTCTGCTTTTCTTTCTAGCAAAATTCTGAGTCATCTGTCTACACTGAAGGTCCCCAACACTCCTTCTTCCTCTTCCTCAGGAATCCGCTCCCATGGGGCTTTCAAGCCCCCATGCCAGGAAACTGCACCCCAAGGAGCATGTCCTGGCAGGAGGGCCCCCCTTGGAGAATGCTGGGACAAGTTGGGGGCACAACTGGACTCCTGTTTCCCAGAAGGAAGCTGCCACCATCTCTATTGGGCCTGTGGCTCTCCCTTGCACCCAGGAAGCTAGGGCCCAGAGCTGGGGGCAGTGGGCCTTTGCTTCCTACTCTTTAGGGATTATCTGGACAGACAGGAAGTTGGGATCTCACCACTTCAGAGGCTAGTCCAGGCAGGAGAGATGAAAGGGGGGGACCTGCTATGTTACCCAACAGGCAGGGGAATGGTTCCCAGACAGAATCACTTCAATCCCTCACTCCAAGCCTGGCAGCCCCGAGGCCCTGGGAAAACCACCCCCCACCCCACTTAGACCTCTGAGCCTTATAAAGAACACAAAGGCGGAGGGGAAAAGTAAAACAAGAGGTAACATTTATGAAGGGTTTACTGCGCGGTGGTGGGTTTGTGAACTCAAGCCTCTAAAACAGAAGCTACCAGAGCCCCGTCTTCCTGGTGGGGAGCGAGGCCCAGAGGGAAGACGCAGCCCAGTCACTGGACCCCGACAAGCAGCAGCGGGGCTGAGCCCTGGGCTCCCTGAGACCGGCTCCCAGCCCGTGCTGGGCCCTCATTTCCCACTGGGGGCGTGCAATCCACAGAACAATCCACCCTTGTGCAGATGGGGAAGCAGACTGGGGGTGGGGGGCGCAGAGCTGGGCCTCCCACCTGAGGGCGTGCCCCGGAGCCTGCCTGTCACCAGCGCTGTGGTGGCAGTTCCTCAGGCGCTTTCGCCTTTCCGTGCAGTCTGGGGACCCCGCCGCCGGCGCGTGAAAGGTCCTCTGCAGGTCTGAAGAGGAAGGAGGGATGTTCAGGAGAGGCGAGCGAGGTTTCCCGGGGCTACTAACCTCTCTCTCCAACGCGGAGTTGGCTCTTCCCACCAGGCCTTGGTGATGGGGCAGTCCCCTGTGCCCTCTGCCCCCCCAACTCGACACCGACCCCCGCCTCCCCGCC